>AYJT01044493.1:0-11448 GCA_001278415.1 Ocimum tenuiflorum
GAAAGAAAGAAATATGTGGAAAGAAAGGAAGAAGTATATGGACCGTTATACTTACCTGAATCTGCATTTTGAATTCTTTGAAGCACTCGTTGATGATCGGATTGAAGGACCCACTAAGTCCTCCTAACAGTGCTTTCTTCACGAGGGAATAGAGGAAATCATTCATGGTCAACGCCTGCTTGCCCTTTTATTTTAACTGATGAGTTCTTTGCTTTTTTGTGGGGGTGGTCAGAGACGAAGGGGAGTGAACATCCCTACCTCGGAGCAATCTTGCGCGCCCAGTGCCATGCCTCCTCTTTCCAGATCTGCCTCGTTCTTGGCCTCGTGCACTACGAGCTAGGGATGAGCTCAAGGGAACCATACTGAGAGGGTTTGAGGGACCCTGATCGATCATGCGGACCAGAGGCATCTCAAGGTCACCCTCGAGCTGGTAATGGGCGTCTGCTTCATAATTATCAGTGATGTTGTGATGATAAAGAGGCATATCGAATGGAGTCCCATGTATCACGTAGCCTCGGGTGGTCGATGTGAGACTACGATCGGGGACGCTGAGGATGGGGTTCAATTTCACTTGTAGGCCATCACCATCTCTGATCGTTTGATTTTTGCAGGAATGATAAAAGAAAAAATAAAAAACCAGAACCCAGACAAGGCATGCACAACATGTAAATACATCATAAAAGGGAGTCATACTCAGCGGAGACCTAAAAGTGCCAGAAACCGCCTACTCACCCTCCCAAGAGGGGACTAACACGATGTTTCGCTTCTAGTGTTGTGGATAAGGCGAGATGCTCGAAAAAAAAATTAGACATCTTGGTAAGGATTTAGGTAATAGTAGCTTTTGTTCGGTACATGAACTAGCTTATAAAAATAAAAAAATGTCTTACATGGATGGAACTCTTAAGTCCATCTTCCTGTACATGATTTGCATTGCAACTAAATATCACCATCCCAAGGGCAAAAGTTGAATGGGGGCTAGTATAATGTATTTAAAGAACTTTATGAGGAAAGGGGTCAAGGGGATGTCTGCGTCCTCGTTCATATAATCTAAATTGTATCCAAAATAACTGGGTGGAGGATAGTGACAATGATCCTTCGATCTGGGGATGAGGATACGGTACTTAGATGGTAGTTGGCACCGACTGAGAAAAGACGAAACTCCATGGCGGCGCACGTTGGATTTCGCCTGAAGAATCATCCCCCAGAACCCTCCCTCTAGATGGCTGTTGTTTTTGTATTCAACGCGGATACATGGTTAAGATGGGAAGCGGACGCCATTGACATTAATAGAGTGTAATGAACCTGGAACGAAAAGGGCAAAAGAAGGACAATGACAAAGAGCGGCGGAATTCTGGTGAAAAACACAGGGAGAGAGGAAGGAATTTAAACTTAGGCATTTCCCCTTACCCGCTGCATGATTTATACACCCAGAATAAAAAACGTCCCTTTGCAGAATGACGCCGTTTTAATGTCGTAAGCAATTCGCGCATCAGCACAGGTACACTCAAATTTTTACCATATATAAAATTTGTACCCTATACAAATTGTTGTGTCTAGCTTCGAGGCACTTGGGGCTCGATAACCCCCCAAAGGAGTCTCAACTATGTTTGCAGGCACTTGAGGCTCGTAATCTCTCCGAGTGGATTTTATCCGAATAATGGGCTTCGTGAAATTTGTCCCAAAGCCTCAAACACTGTCACACTTGGAGTTCGATACAGAAATCTCAAAATTGGTGCATCATGCCCATCCATATCAATCTTGAGCCAACACTCATGACAAACATCCACTCTAACCCAGGGATCTCTAATAGAAAACTCAGGACTCAATCTCGGAGCCCAAAATTATCTCTAACATACGGAATTCGTAATTATTATCTCGAAGCCCGTGAGAATTATCTCTCTTGCTCCGAACTCGGGGCTCAATATCTAAATCTTAAAGCTAAAGTCTATGGTCTTCTCACTCAGGGCCCGCACCCTAATTAGGGTTCGATAAGTTGTCAACCCCAATGCAATATTCAGAACTCTATAATTAATGGTATTCTTCAGCATATTACCTGGAATACCAACTCTGAAAAATTTGATCGAAGCTCACCATTGCTCCAAAATACAGCTTGCGGTGTCATTATTCAAAACTCGGGGCTCCCGCTGAATAATCCCCCTAATATCTCCTGAGTCGGCTCCCGACCCCTAGGTCAAGTATCTCTATTAAAGCTCTACAGCTAGCCCCCAGCCCCTCGATCAAGATAGCGCCAATGCTCCAACTAACATCATTAACTTTGCCCCAACGCAACAAAAATATACTAACTGCCAGGCTCCGTAGGCTCCGTCGTATTGGGACACCAAATGCCCTTTTGCATTGTCGCTCCGTGCGATACGTGGGATGCCACAAGACCTCTGTCACTTACCTTCAGTGCCGACATGTAAAAATACTCAGGAGCCTCTCCTAGTATTCATATTCTACCCAATGCAATGCGT
The DNA here is from genome assembly GCA_001278415.1 of Ocimum tenuiflorum. Lineage (NCBI taxonomy): Eukaryota > Viridiplantae > Streptophyta > Magnoliopsida > Lamiales > Lamiaceae > Ocimum > Ocimum tenuiflorum. The sequence goes on from AYJT01044493.1 coordinate 2,475, forward strand.
GGTACACCACAAGAACTTTAACGTTTACAACTCGTAATGATACGTAATGTACTCGGGGCCCCAGACACGAGTATCCATGCTCTGGGATGACCCATTCCCCGGAGGGTGAATTGATTAGTTTTAGCTGCTCACTGCTCCTCTGAAACATCGCGTGCCTCGGCGCATAAGCTAAATTTACTAGCTGAACTTCTATATCATCCCCTAGGACAATCAGCTCCCTAAAGGCAATCTATGCCTCCACGGCTTCATACAACCTCCCCAAACAGCATCAGCTATGCATATTCGAAGTGCCTCAGGCCTCGAACTGGCCAAACACTCAAACTCATCTCACACCAACTCCAGCAGGTATAACTACTCCATCAATCTCTCAAATATTCCATAGCTCACATCCTTCACTCGGGGCTGGCCACTACGGGAAAGGAATTGTTGCAAAATCTTGATAGGAATCACGAATCAGCAGCAATGATTCACCATCTAAACCTCACTTCGAAAGCAGGTAAAATGTCATTTAAACACATATTTTATGCTAACTTTGTCTCTCGTAGGTTTGTCTCCACAAACCAATTGACTTGATCCTTGAAGATACGAGGCTATTGTTGAGGGCCAAAATATTTGTTTAATCTCAACTGTTGATCACAAGACTAGGATATCAGCTTCGTGGTCATCACCTCGAACTCCAGCCAATCGGTGGGGTTCTCAAAGCCCCTCACAACTCTACAATTTTTTAGTCGATGAATTTATCATGAGGATCCTATCACGAAGGCCCCTTAGGGTTTGAATCTAGCATGATCAACAAGCCTCGAAGCCTTGCTGGGCCCAGCCTTGATACTCCTAGCGCGTGCAGCCCACGTGCCAGAAGGATCCAAAATGATTCATTTGCTGACTCAGCATAGGGGAGAACGTGCGTCTCCAACTATCCCCAGCTGTATTTGTAGATCGATCCCTAGGATATTTGCAAATAGGGCCCTTAGCCTAGGAATTATTCAGATTCTCTTAATGAAAGAGTATAAATAGTATTTTCACACTGTGCACACAACTCTATTCCCGCATAATTACTACAACACTCCGATCACCTTCTCCAACTAGCTCAACGTCGAGAACCATTGTAATTTTCTCTCAACCACTTTATAAAGTACTAGCCAGTCCGTTCTGGGGGACTATAAACCTTCCTGAAAGTCTTGGTGTCCGATTTACTTTCCCCCGTAGAGTCCCGATCATTTTAACAAAAAAACAAACCTCAAGACCCACATATTGATAAATATGCTTAAGGGGCTTATATCAAGAAATCGAAAACATATCGTAAAAGCCAAGGTTAAGAAGTCGATCATGATATACAAGACATATGATAAGTACCAATATCAAGAAGCATGATCATGAAGTTTTCAAGAAACATAATGAGCATGTAATCATACGAGATAAGTATAACGCAAATGTAGAATCTAAGAGACCTAGCTTTCATGTTCAAGAAGCAATCGCAAAGAAAAATGAGTGAAACAAAAGTCTAAGAGAAAAACCAAAGCATTTCTTTATACTCCTCCATTTTCCAGCACCAACTCCACAATTGCAGATATGGATCACGTCGGAGTAGATGAAATAAATAAAAAGATTAAGAAAGGCAGGCTTGAGCAGCTATATAGAAGAAAGCGGCTGAGGGAGGCGCAAGGAAGAAGACAACTAAATAGGCTACGAAATAGAAGGTTACTAATGTTGCGCTTGAGGTGCGTGCAACTAAGAAAAGGGTGTTACAGGATACTCCTCCTGAGAGCCCTAACAACGATAAGCTTCCGAAAAGGCAGGACGAGAGGTTGATAGCTCCCGCAAAGACCCCTGACAAAGGAAAGAGGATAGTCAGTGGGTAGAAAGAGGTTGCGGTGGTTAATACCTCTGAGGAGGGTATTACTGATGCCACCGGGGCTTTACCACTAAAGGCAAAAGACTCGCTAGCCGATAAGGGGTTCGAGGCAATTCGTGCATTCTACGAGTTATGTACCATTCGGTCTTTCAACATTATTTTTCTGGGTCGTATTGATTCTTACTCCTTTTTGTTGCAGGCTTCTTCCTTCCTTCAGGAGAAGTTGAGGCATTACTGGCTTAAGATGAATTGGCTTGAACCATGGCCGAGGTTAAGAAGTTGACAGCGGTCATTGCTCTTAAGGTAGCCACGACTTCTCTTTCTAAGGAGGAGGAGGTGGATTGTACAAGTCTAAGGTGGAGAACTACAGGTTCGCGGCTGCTCTTGGTGAGCAGGAAAAATTTACGTCGAGCTTGCTGAGAAGCGACTTGGGTAGTTGGAGGCTGAGCTTGTCGAAGCAAAAAAGGAGATCGGCGACCTTAGTGCTAAATTTTCCATGCACAGGTAAGAAAGGACCTCAACCTCATGGCTATCTTCACCTCAAAAATAGGCGACGAGGCACGCAGTACTGTAAAGGATATTATCAATGAGAATGTTAGGGAGAAGCTGCTTGATAAATATTTGGACCTAGATGTTAGCTTCTTCAAGACGTTTAATGAACTATTATGATGATGATGAGGAGGACAAGTCGGTTGAGCAGGGGATGTTGCTTCGATCAAAGTTATTGATGACTTTGATCTAAGTATGAAGTCTCCAGCCAAGTCTCCTTCTAGACCAGCTGAAAGTTCTCAAATAAACCCTCAAACGACCTTCATGACAAGCCTCCCAAGAGCCTTCTAGCTGCCACTATGATTTAAGTGTTTTCTATGTTTGACCAAACTTTTGGCTTGTATTATGCTCTTTGATTCTAGTATGATAACAACTGGTAACACTTAATGGCATAAGCTAGATGTTGAAGTTCATTTAGAGATCGATTTAAGGCTCTTGACTAGATTATAATCGAATACCGCAACTTTTAGGAAGGTTTATAGTCCCCCGAAATGGACTGACTGATATTTTATAGATTGAAAGGGTGAAATTACAGGGATTTCGATGATCGGAGTTGAAGAATTACAATTTCCATGCTCTTTGCCATATGACGCAAAGGAGCTATAATGCGAAATGAAAGTGTTGAATGTATGAATCTTGCTGACTAGTCATCTAGTTATATAGTAAGTACATGACGAATCTAAATAATTCCCAAGCTAAGGAATAGATTAAAAATAATTGGGGGACAATCTGCAAAGCGCGTAGAGGAGGTTAGAGTCACGCTTAGGGTGCCATACTAACTCAGCAAGGGAATCATTCTAGATTCAATCTATATGTACGCAAGCACCTGGATGCTATTGTGTAGATTTTGTGAGAGTGCTCAAGGTTCTGGGTCGACGGACCTTGAAAACTGAGGCTGCTCGAGGGTCTTTATCCTTGCCCTGTTCGTGGGTCTTGAGCTCTTTCCGAGGTCGATGATCAGCTTTCAAGACTTTTCTGCCTTGTATTATTTTGACCAGCTGTGTCAGGAGCTTTGGACTCTCGAGGTCCTGATTCGAAGGTCCTGAGATTTCGATCCTCAATAACAACCCCCTTGTCTTCGCGGATCAACTCGATTGATTCATGGAGACACGCAGACGAAAGAGTATTATTAGTCAATATTTAGAGGAAATTTAAATGGGGTAAGGTATAAATTTATTCAAGGAGTTGAACGATTATACCTTATTTGATTAGTCACGGAGTGTTCAAAGTTTTCTTTTCGAGTTAGAGACGTGAAATAAGAACACGACGGTAGAATATTGAATCGTTAATGCTTTAGTTTATTCTTCAAAGTCAAAGATGATACACAGGGCTATTGGAAAGTTTAAATTCCGAAGGGATGTGTTCCCATCTCAGAGAAGTTTATCCTTTGGGCATATCCGTGCCCACCTAGAGAGGTTGTTAAGGGCTATTGGAAGTTTATACTCATTGGGCACGGAACGCCGTATTCCCTAAAGCTCTTCTAAGCATTTTTATATGTCACCCCATATTTAGGTGGTTAAAGATCTTGTGGTGTCCCGCGCATTGCTGACCATGAGCTGATAGTGTGGCATCGCTCAGGTTTTCGATCCAAAAGTGGAGAATTTATCACGGGCCATGAGCCTATAGTGCGAAATCACTTAGGTTATTGAACCAAAAGCACAAAATTTATCGCAGGCCATGAGCCCATAGTGTGCATCGCTTAAGTTTTCGAATGAAAAGCGAAATTAGATAGGCCCATGGGGCTGAATGACTGATAATGAAGGTTATAGGTTTTTAGCTCGGATAAGGGGCCTGGGGCCAGCTCAAGAGCGTGAATATTTGAACGCGATTGGCCTATGCTGCTAGGGCGGCAACCCCCAGTATACGGATCACAGTGCTAAGCTGCGTCTGAAGTAGAAAATAATTTGGCGGATCATAGTCGCAAGCTATGTCTGAAATAGATATTTGAAAATAAGTCGCAACGTTGAGCCATATTAGGATGATGCGCGAGAGATAGCTTTAATAGAAATCCCATAAACTTAATAGAAATTCCTCAATAATCGTAAAGATAGATCTCTGTCATGACTGTTCATAAGTCGAATAAGAAATCCATTCAATTGGTTAATGTACCGTCGAGGAGAGTACGCATCCCTGGTATGTAGATGTGGGTGCTCGACATAGACGAGCAAAAATAGCCGAGTATAAATAGTCAAACACGAATAACTAGGTGCTCAAGATAGGATGGCTTATCTCGCGCAGCCCCATATGTAAGATATTTGAGAATTCTGAATTCCAAATTCTTATAAATCCATAATAAGATTAGGGCGATGGTGCAGCCCCGAATATACAATCAGTGGATTTATCAACTAGAGGTTATCTAGCATAGGGGGCGGTTGCAACCCCGAGTATTGAGCTGCACTAAAGAAATCAAATGACCTCGAGGGGGTGACATAGCCTCGAGTATGGTAGATTATATTTTTATTTTAAGTGACAAGTGTAGAAATACATCGAGGAGAATGTCTCGAATGACTTATTAGTAAAACGGTTGTTCGGTTAGCATCTGTTAGAATTCTGGGTTTGAATATAAAGTGGCGGAAAACCCCAATTGCAGACATTTCCCTTTTTGGCTTTCTTGTTTTTGTTTTTCCGATTTCCTACCTACTTCCAGGTTAGCCTAGAAGTCTTTGTCTATTTAATACCAATGGTGTATTCTTTTTTCCTTCATATGTCTTATTCCTCTGATAGTCTCTTAGCTTTTAAGTCAGGAATTCTCCCAAATCCAAATAAGAGGTTCCCGAAACAAACCTATACCGAAAAATCCAGAGTCATCCGCTAACAAATGGCGGTTGTGGCTAAGCTTTGTTGGGTCCTTGACTGGTATTCGGATATGATTCTTGGTTCCGATGACTAGCGAATTGGGGAGATTTCCGAGCAATGCTTCCGATGTGCGATCGACTCCCGATGCAAAGTCTGTTCCAGTGCACAGAAAGTGCAGAGGCTCACTAGTACCATGATTTGCAAAGTTGAGATCTGGTTGGTCAGCAGTTCAAAGAGCCAATGGATCGCTGTCAAGATTCACCAGTGGAGGAGGAATGGCACTCTGAGCACCAGCAGCTTCGAGAGGGTGGTTTAGGGTTTAATCGGCGAACGAGGAGGATGTCAACTGGAGATTCATGGATGGAAGGAGAGATAACCCGATGCCTGTCTCAGCGACATCGCCATACGAGAACTGGAGAGGCCTCGAGGGCGAACGTTAGGAATTAAGATATTTTGATGATGTTATAAACCATGTTAGTAGTTTAGAACTGATCTTAACATGTAATATTGTATAGGTCTAATATGTAATAGCATAGGTTCGCGGAGAGCTGAAGCTGGAGAGATCAAAACGTAGAATATTTCTAGAGAGTTGGTTTTATTACGATAGCTGATCCAACTATGTCATCCCAGCTGTGAGTCGCACCACTGAAGTTAGTCAGCTGTGAAAAGAACCCAGCTGCAGAACTGGCAGCTGACTTTAAAATAGTTTGACTCCAGAGCTGACTTTCAAAAAGAGAGCTCGTATCCGAGGCATCTCTCTTTATCAAGTCAGAAGTCAAGACCAACTGTCTTTTGGACAACTAAGACAAAAAGAAGAATGTTCCTGAAAAGGTACTCTGATAGCAAGTAATATCCAGCAGTCCATAACTGAAAGCTGATGGACTTGTGGATAAAGCATCGAAAAGGCCTGTTGCAAGTATAACAACGACTCTATTCTTCTGACGACAGATTTAACTATTCAACCCATGCTTTTCACTTGTCTCCTAACGACACTATTCAAATTCGTCAACTATAAATAAAACAGAAGAACGAAGAGTGACGACAACTGATTCTCCATCTGCTGAAAGCCTTATTCGCTTTCTTCATCTTCAAGCATTCAAGCTTTCCGAGTTATCTAACTCGAGACCCACCGAAAGTCTGAAAGCTATTTCACAGTCAAGGATTCTAAGACCGTTCTCAAATCTATTTCTGGAACATCATAATATCAACCTGATTCATGTTCTGAAGGGAACCGAAACCTTCACCAGTTGATCTACGAAGCCTAGGAGGTGAACTCTGGTAAAATAAAGATTATTTCAGAAGGATTTTAGTTATAAACCGTGCTCATAACACCATGTATAACAAAGATTATTGAATTCCCTTATCTGAAGGAATAGAGGATGTAGGACTATTTGAATCCGAACCTCTATAATATCTGTATTCATTTACAGCTTTATTACATTCTTGCTAAGGTGTTTAAAACCCAGCTATCTTACAGTAGCTGGAGTATAACTGAAATAAGCCCTAACTGGCTACACGAGAAACATTTTTAAGAAACCCAGCTGACATACTCCTAAGTCAGCTGAGATAAAAACAAGCTTTATTCTCACAACTATTTTATTAAGACTAACACTTCCGTATATCACTTATCTCTGATCTGGGACCAATAGCGAAGCGCTCATTCGTAACCTCGAGGAGTTGGAAAGAAGGTAGCCAGAATTCAATGGCTACCCGCACCATTTGAAGGGATCGAATGGTCGAGTTTTGATGACTCGCTATTCACCCCAAAGATTGCTGATGCAAACCTACCCCCAAGGTTCAACCTGCAGTCGATGAAGTCGTATGGTAGCACCATTGACTCCGACGAGCACATCGCCATGTTCAAGTTCTAGATGCTTTTTGTCGCAGTTCCGATGGCCGATCGCAAAGCATGCATGTGCAAGAGCTTCGGCTCCACTCTTGAGCTAGTAACGAACTATAGGCCCATAATCTGAAACGTTTTTCTGCGAGATGACATTGTTTCGATGCCATAAGCAATTCGCGCACTAGCGCAGGTACAATCCAATTTTTACAAAGTATAAAACTCGAACTCTATACAACTTATTATGTTTTGCTTCGGGACAATTGGGGCTCGATAACCCCCGAAGTAATCTCAGCTATGATTGCAGACACTCGTGGCTAGCAATCTTTCCCTAGGCGACTTTCTACCAGACTAATAGGCTTCACAAAATTTGTTCAAAGCCATGGGTGTCGGAACACTTGAAGGCCGATAATATTATCTTAAAATCGGTGCATCAAGCCCATCCATATCAACCTCAAGCCAACACACGTGGCAAACATCCACTTAAACCCAGGGATTTCTAATTGATAACTTGGGGCTTGCTCTCGAAGCTTGGAATAATCTCAGGTTTACGGAATTCATAATTATTATCTCAAACACCGCGAGCGTTATATTTTCCACTTAGAATTCAGGGTTTGATATCTAAATCTCGAAGCCAAAATCAACGATCTTCTTACTCAGGGCTCACACCCCCTAATCAGGGTTCGATAAGTTGCCTACCCCAATGCGATATTTGGAGCACTATAATTATTTTATTTTAAGGCATTCTTCAGCATCTTATTTGGAATATCCATCTTCGACAAATATGATCGAAGCTTAATATTTCTCCAAAGTACAACTTAGAACCGTAATTATTTATAACTCGGGGCTCTTGCCCAGTTGATCTCTCCTATTACCTCCCGAGCTGGCTTCTGGGCCCTCCGTCGAGTATCTCTATTAAAATCTCTTGAGTCCACCACCGGCCCCTCGATCGAGACCGTGCCAATGCACCAATTAACACATTTAACATATGCCCCAAGGCACCAAAAACATACTAACTGTCAGGCCCCTGGGTTCCGCCGCATTGGGACATCATATTTCCTTTTGTGCTGCCACTCCGTGCAATGCGTGGGACACCACAAGAACTCTGTCACTTACCTCTAGTATCGACATGTAAAACTACTCAGGAGCTTATCCTAATATTCATAATTCGCTCCGTGCGCTGGGTGGTACGCCACAAGACCTTTGTCGTTTACAACTTAGAACGACACGTAAAGTACTTGGAGCTCCTGTCACGAGTATCTAAGCTCTAGGATGACCCATTCCCCGGAGGGTAAAGTAATTAGTCTCAACCACTCACAGCTCCTCTAAAAACACCGCCCCCTCAAAGCGCAGCTATGTTGCCCAGTCTTCTATATAATCTCTGGGATAATCAACTCCCTAAAGGGGAATTCACGTGTCCATGGGCTTCATACGACCTCCAAACAGTGTCAGCTACAAACACTCGAAGTGCCTCAGGCAATGAACTAGTCAAACACTCCAACTCATCTCATACCTCATGACAAGTAAAAACTATTTCGTCTACCTTTCACAAATATCCTATACCTCACCTCCTTAACTCAGGGCTACCAACCTCGGGAGAGGAATTGTTTGCAAAATCTTGGCAGGAATCGTGAATCAGCAACAATGACTCATAGCCCAAACCTCGCTTCAAAAGCAGGTAAAATGTCGCTTGAATGCAAATTTTGTGCTAACTCTGTTTCTCGTAGATTTGTCTCCACGAATCAATTGACTTGATCCGTGAAGACACGGGGCTATTGTTAAGGGTGATACATGTTTTCTTTAACAAGAAAATGGATTGCAATAATAAAAAGATCGAACTCAGGGACTAGGTGTACAGAAACGTCGTCAAACAATAATTCTAAACGATACCCCTATTTTTTAGCCAAACAATCATGAGAGAAGGTTCTAATCTACTG
>AYJT01044534.1:0-10382 GCA_001278415.1 Ocimum tenuiflorum
TGATCTCACTGCTACGAAACATTAGATGTTCGTGATGGACATATGGATATTATAGAGAGTATTGATATACAAAGCTTGCACTCCAAGATGAGGTAGATACGACTTGTTTTGGGTATCTCACGTTGTAAAGAAAAATGATAGTTGAGCTAAGATGGATTCATTACTCGATTGAGACATCGAGAAGAACACTCAAGTTCTCTATATTATTTGACCGCTAAAGTCATTGACCAATGCAAGGGATGTATTCAATTATGGTAATTGAATATGATCGATAAGAGTCATTTAATAAAAATGATATGAAATAATTAAGTTATTATGATAGACACATGACAACTCATAGGCTTAATTGAGTCGTTCATGAATGAAGGAATATTATATAAACTTCACGAAATTTTTAGTTTACTCAGTCTACGTAAACCTTTTCCATATATCAAGCTATACTATACAACGCAGTCTAGGAGTTTTGTGTATATTTTAATTCGATTATGGTTGATAGTTGAGGCCTATAGGGTCACACTTTACTGTTGATCGATGAGTTTAAAGGTGTAAAGGTGGTGTATGATTTTTGAAATCAAAATCTTAGTTCAAGTGTGAGATTGAAAGATATGTACTAAGATTTGTGATCCTAATTAGACTAGTAAATATATATTCTCTCCAAATATATCTAGTAATAAATATACTAATTAGATTAGTATAAGATATGATATTATGATAATATATATCTACATGATTAAATAAATTAATAATTGGATTATTAATTAGTTAATCATATATGGAAAACCGATACTATATAATCTTGTTGAGAATGGGACTATGAGAAGTAGAAATCTCAATAGAAACATCGTCGTTCCTTTTTCTCTGTAGGAGAGAAATCTGTTTTCTCCACAAATTCACAAAATACACATCTGAGTTCTCTTCGGGAATTCCTAGCGTTCTTTGTTTGAATGTACATCATGAGTTGGATTCTGCACCTGATCAACTCAGCACATGGATACCCAATAGTTGTGGATTCATCTATCATGTGACATCGTCATTTCAGATCCTCTACGGAAGAAACTGTAAGCGATTTCTTTTATGCTTCTATACCTGAATCTCTTCATATGTGATTAGTTATAAATTTATGATCTATTGGTTGATTTAAAATTTTGCTGCGATCATTAGGTGAAATCAACGAACCCAACAAATAATGCAAACAATAAAACGAGCCAAACTCACTCCTTGCATGTTTAATTGTTCAAAGTAAAAAAAAAGTATGAGAGAAAAGTTGAAGAATCGATCGAAGACGAAAGTAAAGTATAAGAATTGATCAGTAGATTTTAGGTGATTAAATCTGATGTATTTATAGCTAACTAAAAAGACGTTTTTGAATAGAAGTAGAAAAACAAGATGTAGTAGAAGCCTGTGTATATCTTAATCATCTATTTCAAATAATAAAAATAGAAATAATATTTGTAGTATGAGTTTAATAAAAATTGATCCAAACTTGATATAATTTGAGTTTAATAAAAATCGATCCAAACTTGATATAATTTGATCCAAACTTGAAATAAAAATCGATCCAAAAGATAAATAAATAAAACTTACGGGGAGCCTTGTAATTGTATTGGCTTGTCGTCAAAGTCCTAGAATTGGATATTTTATCAATTGTTTTTGTAGTTATTTCAAATTTTTATTAAATAGTCATTAATAATAATAACAATAATCTCTATCTATTTATATAATTAAAACAATACTCTCAACCTTCTAACATATTCACCAAAAGTACTTACCATATTTATAACTAATTTAAAAAAGGTGATTAATGAATAATCAAGGGCGTGATTAAATGGATTGAAAGTATTAATATTATGTTCTGTATCATATAAAAATTATCACAATGAAGAATATTATTATTTAGTTTGAAATTATTAATAACAATGTGAGGTGATACACTAGCATTTTATTAAATGGTTGGATTGAGTGCTTGCCACTGCAGTGAGTAATCTACCTAATTCTAATCCATTTTTAAATGTAACGAAAAAATCAAAACATATTTAGATATAATAATAAAAAACATGTTCGAGGACTTCACCGCGTGCGTATTTCTAATAGAAATATAAAACATATTAAATTGCATTAGTAGAAATAATTAAATCAATCACAAATACTCTCTTATCCACCAATGGTATCTTTTTTTTTAATTTAATTACAATATTAAAAGTTAAATTAATCACAAACAGTACATCTTTTTTAAGTTAAGTGCAATATTAAACAATTTCCACCATGATGTCTCTTATAAACTCGAAGTCTTGATCTTTAAGGTAATGGAAAATTTGCTTAACACTGCACCCCGAGATGAAGGACACCAATTGTGCATTTTTGTATTCATACATTGTAGATGTTCCCCTCTTTGAAATAAATGGAAGGAAAAAGTGTCCAGACAGGATAATTATAAAGAATAAAAAAGTTCATTCACTATTTTAAAAGAAATAAATTGAACAAGTGCATATGTATTTTAAAATTCTCCACCCTTCAACTATTTCAACATAAAACAACAACAATTCAATAAGCACACACAAATTCTTCAAATTTGTTAAAAATAACATTTAACAATTCGTGTATAAAACCCCTTAATTATTTTCGCAAATAATATTGTAGACCAAACAACCTTCGTACAAAATTATGTCTTTACCTTAAAGACAAACTTTATCATATGATAAAATCAAATGTTTTCAAGTCGCTGGGATAGATTTCCAATTTAGGAATTTTATGTTAAAACAAACCATTTTTTGATCCAAAAACTGATCAATAATATATCCTCAACTTTATTCCATGGAATATTCTCAATTTAAGATTCGAAATATAATTTACATCTCCATTCAGGACTTGAAGGATAAATTTTCAATTCAGGAGCCAAAAGATCTCAACATTCTCAATCCAGAATCTAAAAAATCTATAAAATTTTCAATCCAAGAACCCGAAAAATCATTAATTCTCAATTTAAGACCTCATATTAAGGTCTTGGATTGAGAATTTAAAAATCTTTTAAGTTTTGAATTTAAAAGTTCACATCTCAAGACCTATGTCGATAAATAAACTATCTTTGAGATCCTAAATGGATAATATTGATTGTTTTCATTTATAACCCCCAACCCCCGATCCAAAGGGTAGACAAAAAGTGATGGGCCGATAACCAAAACGGCCCAAATATAAAGCCCAATATGAAGCCTGCATAATTTTGTAACCAAATTTGAACACGCAACTCAGCCGAAAAGTTATATATAAACAAATCCAGCCTCTACTTCTCATCCTCATATTCAGATAATTAAGAGAAAATAAAAGAAAGGGCGGAATCCAAATATCATCTGAAGGAGAATAGGGGAGAGCCGTAGGATCTAGGTTATCTGACTGCAGCGATGCCGAAGAACAAGGGAAAGGGAGGGAAGAATCGGAAGAGGGGAAAGAACGAAGCCGATGACGAGAAGAGAGAGCTCGTCTTCAAGGAGGATGGCCAGGAATATGCGCAGGTTATGCGTATGCTTGGTAACGGCCGCTGCGAGGCCACCTGCATCGACGGCGTCAAGCGCCTCTGTCATATTCGCGGCAAGATGCACAAGAAGGTCTGGATCGCCGCCGGAGATATTATCCTCGTCGGCCTCCGCGACTATCAGGTAAATCATCGATTTAGGTTTTTTCCTTCTTGGATTGGTGATTTAGGTTTTCGTGTTTTAAATTGGGATTTTTTTTTTATTTTTGCATATGTTGTATTTCGGTATTTGTGTTTGCGCGTTTGTTGATGCGGTATTGAATGATTGTCTGCTTGCAATGATATTGTTTCTGAAGGAATTCGTGGTTGATTTGGGGCTTTTGTTATTCTTGTTTATCATAGAGGCAGGCTGATTTTGGACAATTTATTATATATTATCCTGTTTAGTTAGGGTTTCATGAATCATTTTACCTGATACAGAGGTTTCTCTCTCCCAATTGATTGTGCTGATTGACACTTTGAAATCACTATAAAGAACTAAGATACGTTGATGCAATGAAAGCCTCAGCCTTCAAATTAAACTGAAACGATGAATGATTCTAATCATGCAAAAGCATACATAGTTATTAGATATGAAGTTTTTTCTATACGATTTAGTTTGTGTTGAATCCTTGCTGAAGTGGAGTTTTCACGTGTTTGCTACAGGATGACAAGGCTGATGTTATCTTGAAATACATGCCGGACGAAGCTAGGCTATTGAAGGCTTACGGCGAGCTGCCTGAGAACACTAGGCTCAATGAGGGTATTGCTGGTGGACTCGACGAGGAAGACGATGGTCCTGGCGACGATTACATTGAGTTCGAGGACGAGGACCTTGACAAACTCTAGAGTCTTTGAGGAAAAAAAAAATCTGGTACCTTGTTACTAGTTTGCCAACCATATCCGGAGGGATATGTATATCTTATGTCTCAACTCTTTACACTTTTAAAACTTTCCATTTGAAGTTATATGTGGTAAAGCTTTATTTTCTGTATGAAAATGTGAACACTTGCAGCAATGGAAGAGCTACAATATTGATCGACCTTGTTTTGGGAATTTAAATTATTCTTCAGCAGAAATTGTTTGAACGAATTCACTAAGTTTGTTGGCTCTCTAATATGTAAAATGGGCTCCTTAAATTGTAAAGGAGTGGGAGTTAGCTTTGTTGTTAAATATAACAATTGTGAGCTAATTTTTTAATTTCCAACTGATCCCCTGATGTCATAATTCTGTTAATAATAGAGTGATTTATATAAATTATCAGAAGAGTAGTTTTTTTATGAAAACAGACAATTTGTATACAAAGGAATCATATTGAACCAAAAGGGTCGATGACGACATGACATTTAAAATCTCTATGGCTAGTAATTCATGATTCGGATTAAGCAGTGATCAATTGTGAAAAGAGAATTCATTATTTCTTTCAGCACGTAAAAGGGTGAGCACTGCACTTGGATCATTCTCCGTTTATAAATCTATATCTCCACCTAGTTGTCCCTTTGAATCTCCGTGTACCAAATTCCACGTAGGGTGATGATGTGGCAAAGGAAAAATATTTATAGATAGGTTTTGACAGGCAATCCAAATCCCACATATTTGGTTACCTTGATGGCAGTATGTATAGTTGAAGAGAAGGAAAACAACAAATGGACCATTCCATCTCCACTATTGGTAGTGCCTAATGAACCCATTGAGACCCAATTTCATGAAAACACCCAAACAATATTTTATTCCCTGCATCTTAAATAGGCCTCTCGAGATGACCGTATTCGACTTCTATTACTTCAACAATATTCTTCAGGCCATTTACAGATATTATTTTCCATGACACTAATGATGCATACTTGTTCCCAATGCAACTCTTTAACGTTATATAGCCTATTTTTTTTGGGTACAAATGTGAGAAAGAAACGATAGCTAAACTAAACTAGAACAACTTTGTTTTGCGTGATCCCAATTGCGTTGTAATTTAGCCACATTTTCACTTGAGTTGGAAGAATATCCCAGATTTGAAGGCCACAAGGAATGAGGAACCTAGAGACGCCACGCAGTCGGCCACGTAATTTGCCTCTCGATATACACATGCCTCACCTCAACTGTCCAATCTCGATGCAACAGTTCTTTCACAGTGCCAGTGAGGCCACCATGCATGTTATCTTCATCATTATTCCCCTGCACCATCAACGCAACTGCCTTATAATTGTATGTAATTGCCCTCAAGGTTGAGTAGTTATGGTTCACCTTTGAACTAAAAGACTTTATAGCTCAAAGATGAAGACAATTAAGATGTCTCGTAATTAATGTGAAGAAAACTCCCTCAGAGCTTTGAGTTACTCCTCCCTCGAGTTGAAGGCAACAAATAGTCAAAAAGACTATGAGGCGCTCCAATGATGCTTGGTCACAGTGGGGCAACTATATTTGTGCAAGATATTGTTGAGGTTCGTGTTTGATCGAAGATCAAATTGAGGCCCTAGGCTAGATTGTAATCAAACACCGTGACTTCCAGGAAGGTTTATAGTCCTCCGGAATGGACTACTGATATTTTATATATTGAAAGGGTGAAGTTACAATGATTCCGATGATCGAATTTGGAGAATTACAATTCCCGTGCTCTTTACTACAGGACGCAAATGAGCTACAGTATAAAATAGAAGTGCTGAATGTGACTCTTGCTGACTAGTCATTTATTTATATAGTGAGTACACGACGTAAATAATCCCTAAGCTAAGGACTAGATTGAAAATAGTTCGGGGCAATCTACAAAGTGCATAGAAGAGTTTATAGTCACGCTTTGGAAGCGATGCTGACTCAACAGAAGAATCATTGTGGATCCTTCATGTACGTGTGCAAGCATGCGGATGATATCGTGCAGATTTCGTGAGAGAGCTCGAGGGTTCTGGGCAGATGGGTCGCGAGCTCTTTCCAGGGTCGATGATCAGTGTTCGAGACTTTTCGGGAGCTTTGAGCAATCAAGATCTCGGTTCGATGATCCTAAGATTTTGACCCTCAACATATATTAATATGAAAGGAGAAGTCGTGTACCATATATGGGGCTTATCAAAGCGTTTCAAAGGGTCCAAGTTATCTTCCATATTTTTCACCGCCATCTTTGTTCTACAACTTATGCCTTATCCTATTTTCAAAGTGAGTGATGTTCCAACAATAGAGGTGATAAGTCGTCATGTTATACTAAACTGTTGAGTAGTTATTTTATAGAGTGAATCGAGAAGGAATTTTTTATATATTTTGTAATTCAAGAACTTGTTTAATTTAAGGGGAAGTATTTTCATTGTAAGATACTCACAAGCAGAGATACTGGGAAAAAGTCACTAAATATTGACAACATTCTCAAATAATATTTGATCTAAATAATTCTGTAACATTGTAATACTAGCAAAGCAGTTTTTTCAGCGTAGACAAAAAAATAGTTTGAACTATATGTGATGGTTAGAAAATAGTTTGGGTTAAATTTAAAATTTAGAAATATATTAGATTTGATGGTAAAATAAAAAGTTTAGGTCAGATTTTTTTTTGAAAGAGAAATTGCATTAGATATCAAGAGAAGTTAGCTGGTGATCCAATTAGGAACGTCGCCCATTCAAATGACGAGATCATTATAATTTTTGCCTAATTAAGCTACTCTATTTGATTCTCTAAAAATATGGTATATCCCTCTAATATAATCTTGCTTCAAATCCCTAGGGTACAAGCCCATATCGTAGGAAATATAAACTTATATTTATTGTGAAACTGTCTAATATATCCTCGTCAATGTAATCCAAAGCAAAACAAAACTATTAAAACTGCATGATATGTCCTCACTAATATAATCTCAAACTCTATAATTCTTAATTTATTGTAGTTTAATTTAAGTACGTGGCAAAGTTTGAAAAATAGAAAAAAATGTGGACGAAATTAGATACTTTTCCTATAAGACATTGGAAAATAAGGTAGACAACACACAAATATGAACACATGACTTAGGTGTAGTGTGTCACACATGCCACATTTGATCAAACAAGACGGCAAAAACACAAACAAAACAGCTCAAAAGAAACTCATTTTTTTCTTCTTTTTTTTTCCTTTTTTGAGATTATAAAATTTTCATATCTGCAATCATTTCTCATTGATAATCGATCTCAATACCAATTGATCAAGGCCAGAACAAAATCAAAAACAAAAAAGATCCCCTCGCAAGATGTTTGCCAAGATCACTGATAATATACATTGATTTGCGATCATGCATATCACATCAATCCTTACAGATCATGGGATGCAAAAGGGATCTCTTCTTTGTTTTGATCGTGTTGAACGCATGGTTATGGCAGCTTGTTCATGGCGGATCATCACAGAGCTACAACACTAATTCATTAGATTCCTACCTCTACAATTACGCATTCAAGAAAATCAAAAGACTGCGTTCAGGCAGGCCGTACGATGTTGTCCCTCCATCCAATCTCTCAGGTATAAAACTCGGCATTGTCCGACTCAGAACGCGTAGTTTATGGCAGAATGGCCTCACCTACAACTCCTTCACAATCCCACCCAGAATATTGCCATGGCCCTTCACAAAAAGGGTCGATATAGTATACCAAAATCTTGGAAACTGGTCATCAAGATACTACGATGTGCCTAATCACACATTTGTAGCCCCTGTGGTAGGCTTCCTAGCCTATGATTCCACAAAGAATGGCCTCATCAAGCTCAGAGCCACAACCAGTGATAGTGATGGTGATGGGTTTATAGTTGATTTCTCAAGTCATGTAGTTGGAGGTGTGGAGATGAAGTGTGTTAGGTTTGATAGAAATGGGAGTTTAGAGCTGAGAAACATGGCTAAAAGGGGACTCTGTGTGGGGAAAGAAGAGGGGCATTTCTCTGTGGTGGTGCCTTATAAAGTGAAGAATGAGGCCCACAAAAAATGGTGGATAATGGGAGTTGTGGCTGCATTTGTTGGATTTGTGTGGATTGTGGTGGTTTTTGTGGTGGCGTGGAAGAAAGTGAGGAGGAGGAAGATGGTGGAGGAGTCGGAGAGACGAGAGGAGTTGGAGACTATTTGGATTGGAAGAAGCAGAATGCCTTGTGCTTCAGCTATTAGAACACAACCAGTTCTTGAAAGTAGTTATCTTCCTTGAATATTTTAGTTGATTGGTGTGTGTATACTAGTTTGGATTTTGGAATGGATGATTGAAGTGGAGATTTGTGTGATTTGGTTCATGGCCTTTTCTTGAATGAATTTGATGATCTACTCATACATTGTAGTTCTGATTTCTTGATATTGTTGGGCTTGATTAAGGCATTGTTTTTGCAGTCGACAGGAAAGGGTTGTGTTGGTTTTTGGACAAAGTTATGCTTTGTTTTGTTCAATGTGAATATGACAGACTAGTTTTAGACAACCAACATTTCTTTTGATGAAGGTAACTAATCATGTATCATTCTATAAAAGTGTTGGTAATATTTGAACTTGTGATATTTGACCAAGGTACTATAATATACAACATTTTGAACTTGCTAAATGGTGCTAAGGAATTAGAGTTCTTGATTCTTGGCTCATTGCGGATTGGGATACTATATATCTTCAACCAATAATTGTGAGTTCTTCCCTCACTTGGAATGCACTCTTGGTTGCTCGATATGTAGCATTTATAATGATCTGAACATGTTATCTGCGATGGTGAAATCGTTTACTCCATCACTAAGTCATTCATGTATGGGATAACTAATAGTTCTGACTAGTTGGAATCAGTCGACTAGATCTTAGATTATTTTTGGTGGATCTTAGATGATGTTTAGGTGAAGTTTATGGTGGTGAGATGTTCAGTTATGAAATCTTATTTTTAAAGGTCAAAATAAGAGGTGTTTGTTAGCACTCCAGATCCCATGTTACATAATCGTGCTACACATTGTGTTATGTTACTTGGATTATTGATAAATGTACAAATCAAGAGAGATTAATTATGGTAGAATCTTTCTTTATTAGGGACGTGATTTATCACCGCTGATTTCTACACTTGTCGATAATCCAAGCAATGTAATATAATGTGTAACACGATTGTGTAACAGCGGATCCAGACCAGTTTGTTAGATGATTGGGAGAGAAAATTGCTAAAAATGTGGAGTTTGACCAAATTTATTTCTTTCAATAGACCGAAACACAACTCTGATACAAGGAATATATGGATTTAACTTTCAGGACACAAAATGTTAACTAAACTCTTAATTCTTTTTGGGACACAAAATGTTAACTAAACTTCATGAATTCTTATTTCATGTAATTTTTTTTCGACCTAATTTCTCTCTTCAAATGTCTTGATTTTAGTACTCGAGCTTTTTGATAGTTGAAAAAATAAATAAATGATCAAGAAAAGAGAAGAGATGATGAGATAAATTTTATTATAGAGTTTTATGCCACCACATTTATTTTACTATAATTCCATATGCAATAAATTTTTATGCAAAGAGCAACTCTTTTAATAAAAGAAAAAAAAAATGAAAAGTTATAACATTTTCGTACGCATTTAGGATTTAACTATTTTTTAGGGTTTAGCCATTTAGTCGATCGAAGTTTTCAACTTCCTCGTGTGGGGCTCGCTTCGGACTTCAAAAACTTCGTGAAATCCGGCTAATTTTATGAAAAAGAAGAAAGAAATGAAACACGTTTTCATAAACTCTAATTTATGATATGTTAAATTTGGAAGGTACATTAATGATACAAATATAGGTGATCAGATAAATGTATTTCATTTTGGTCAAAATAAAATTTTCTTAAATAATATTATGCTATCATGATGCATGCCACCTCGCCACAAGTTTTACTACCTTTTGTATTGTTCGTGTATATCATCAATACATGGTGGCAACATAAGTGCCTTCTTATAAA
>AYJT01044632.1:0-10308 GCA_001278415.1 Ocimum tenuiflorum
CACTTGCCAGACAGGTGTCGGCATTAACACTTTTGAGTTTAGGGCATAAAAATCATCCTGAAAAACATTTTTTAATAACACCAACTTTGGGGTTGTGAATATTATAGTGCCACTTTATTGATGTAAAATATCACTTGTCACATAAATTGCTGCAAATATTTCCTCGAGAATCATTTCTTCATGTCTTTGCCTATCTTCTCTCACCGGGACCATTTCATTTTTGTGCTTGAATCTTGGGTTTTTAGCCCTAAATCAAAAGGTAGAATTTTTAGGGAGGGGAAGAAGGAATATCTCCATTAGCTAGGGGGTCCTCAAACGAAATAATTGAGGGTTTCAGTGCGTTACAGACGCGACTTATTATTTTGATTTTGCTTTATCGTCCGCGATCAGTGCGATTGACACGCATAAATATGCGTTTAAATAGTGTGTGTGGGGCGCAACCATGTGTATGCATCATAGTTATCTATCTGTCCGGTCAGAATATATTATACGTGTATTGTGCATTGGATGAGCATCTATCCCAAAGTCGATAGTATTAGTATTCATATGTACACATGGAATCCATTATTATCCCATTTTTGGTTGCTGTGATTACACGCTGAGGATATCCCTAAGTTTCTATTTCATGTAAACATCAAAATGGAAATCATTAATTGATTTTAATTTAGTTGAAAGCTAAGGGCATATTCTAGATTTAGTTCATATAGTAGTTAAAGAAGCGTGGATCTTTATTTACTATAAGTGGGAATAAGTCACAAAGTCCAGTTCTAGAAGGTGGAGATAAGGAGAAGCAAGTTTATTATATTATATTTTAATTGCATTATATGCCTAATCATAGGGAGAAATTATTAAAGAGAGTAGGTACTTTAGTTGGCCTCGAATAGAAATTGGAATATCTAAATCTAGAATGTGGGATTTGGGAGTACAAGGCAAACAAAAGATGTAAAAGATTTGCCTTTATTTTTATTCATATTGTTTTTTGTCAAATGCAATATAAAGAGCGTAAGCATGCTTTTGGTTTTCACCGTAGCATGATGTAAATAGAATATTTTTATGCAAAGGTGATATTACTTTAAACTATCATTCTAGTTAGTTAACAACAAAAAATCTTTTAAAATTTTTCAATATAGTTGATGCAGAAACACCCATATGCCCACTGTGGGCACGAGATAATGTACCCACAGCCATTGTCACAATGAAAGTGGTTGTGAGGATAATTTAATTAATTTCAATACCTCTAATTTATTGACACATCAGTCGTGGGCACGAGATAATGTGCCCATGGTGGGCATGAGAGCATTTTTGATAGTTGATGAGCCTGAAGTACTATACATTCAAACTTGTTAACGAAGAATTCTCGTAAGGGCATGTTTATGAGGTCCGAAAAATTTGTAATTAGTATCAAATATAAAACTATCAACTTTATAGAACTTAGATTTTTATACTTTAATAATTAATGATATATGTGTTATGATTTATTTTGTACAACACAAATTAGAACCCCTGATCTTGCGAAGGATCGTAGGAAAGAGGGTTTTTCAGTCAAGTGATCGTTAGAGTGTGAGAAATGAGAGTAAAGTAGAGAGAATAGATGACAAAAACTAAAGAACGTGTCTGAATACGTAGGAGTTGAATCATTGTACAAGTGACATGACCCCTTATTTATAAATGTGTTTAACAAACATTCTAAGGGACAATTATCATCGTTTGAGACATGTGATATGTCTTAGTTACAACGTAACTATAGATTATGAGCTAATCTCACATAAATTCTTGACGAAGACGTTGTTAAACTGCTTCTAGAATGTTTCCACAGCTTATATGCAAGGTTGGCTTTGGCGAGGGCTTCGAACCTAATCCCCGATTTGAGCTTGTTGAACTCTCTAAGGTGGCGTTTGGTTGGTGGGTTTGGAATGAGGGAATGAAATGAAATCCCAAGTGAATTGCTTGATTGGTGATTTGAGAATGAATTTTTGGGAATGATACCCCAATATTTAGGAATCAATCAAACCTTTTTTAATTTGGTGGGTTTCATTCCGAAACTCATGATCATTCTCTCTACTATCCATACCCATAGTGATTCTCGACAGTTAAACCAAACGCCACCTAAGTTTGCTTCAACATTTTTGAACTCTCTAAGTGTACTCCTTATATTTTTATTATTTTTTATTTAATAGTTTTTTTTCAATTTT
The DNA here is from genome assembly GCA_001278415.1 of Ocimum tenuiflorum. Classification (NCBI taxonomy): domain Eukaryota; kingdom Viridiplantae; phylum Streptophyta; class Magnoliopsida; order Lamiales; family Lamiaceae; genus Ocimum; species Ocimum tenuiflorum. The sequence continues at coordinate 2,193 of AYJT01044632.1, forward strand.
CATTTCTCATATTTTATTCACCCAAAGAGCGTATGCATATTTTTTAAATTTTATTAGTTAACTATTAAAAATTAATTATTTTGAATCATATTCTAAAATATACTACATGTCATTGTTGGCTATAATAAATCCTACTGAATGAATCGAATAATTATAAATCTAAATTATAAAGAAATGTTAAGTTAAAATTATATAAATACAATGTGTAACGAACCTTCCAAATAAATTTTTGCACATAAATATGGGAAAACATATTTTACCTAGATCTACACAAATAAAAATAGCGTGTGACATTAATTGCATCAAAGCATGATTTTGTCACAAACGTTTAAAATTAAAAAGGAAATGTTTTGGCAATAATTTAAGCTTTCTATTTTTAGCAAGTGACCAGTTAATATTTTAAATGGGTTAAACGAGAATAAATTCGATCCTATTTTTTGACAGCTACTCCATCCTATTTTTAAGATTTAACGATCATGCTTTAATATTTTTATGCATTATGTTATTTAGATATTTAAGGACAATTATGCAAAAGTGCATTAATTTTTTTTCTTCTAAAAAATAATTCAAAACTTTCAATAATATTACTAACGCAATTTAATTTTTTTTTTTATATCATATACCATATAAATTTTTTTAAACAAAATTTCGATTGCATATGTTTATAGACACGGGGGACCTAGTGTTAGTATGTGCGCGCAGGCCGACAATAGTACTACCTTATAACCTTTCAAGATTAAAACTTTTCTTTTTTTATTCTTGGTTGACATCAAGACAAGAAAAAAATACAGTCAGATACAAATTTATATATTCAAATTTCCAATTTGTTGTGAGGGCAGTCAGGATCATGGGGTTGGCCAACCCCGACTGCCACCACATGGGTCCACCCCAGTTTACAGAAAGAAAATCGCACCGAAATGCAAGTTTATCATAATATGCACAAATTGCACTAAATTCTTGTAAAGTACATCAAACTACATTAAAAATGCATGTATAATGCAGTCGATTGCCCATAAAATGATGCATTGCAATCTTACAAAACAATCAATAAAAACCCTTTAGTTATGCATTAGATACATACTTTTATGCTTTGCATTACAATAACTTAAAGATTAATATTTGTGTTCAGTATCATAAGTCTCTACAGATTTGTCAATTAATGCAGTATTGACATTAAAATGCAGCACAATTTAAGCTTGTGATTTGAATCTGCATCATCAATTAAATTTAACAAATAAAATTTATTATCATTTAATACAAATTCCTCCTCAAGAAATAAAAAACGTGAAGTTATGTCGTTGTGCTCAGAATTATATTAATTAATTAATTTGACTATCTCTTTTGACGAAATACAGTTAGATACATGAATTTATTTTTTATATATTTTTCTTCCTTGGAGAATATGGCATTTTGAATAAAATTGTACTTTAAATCATGTTTTAGTTTAGGAACACATGTTACGTGTAAACATGGTAGTGACGGTGATCACCTGCATTTTACACGCTTACGAAAGCTAGACCTTTACTTACGAAAGTCTCCAACTTTGCTGCTTTTTATTTTTATTTTTTAAAGTTAAGTATTATGTAAATAAATCCACGCGGATGTCCGCATCTATATTGTGCTCTTAAGATACATTAAAGTTGGTTAAAAAATGGCCTTCAATTTATGCATCATCTTCATTAAATTGGGCTTTTATTGAAAGGGCTGAAACAAATTATTTATTTAGTAAGATAATTCGCAAATTAAGTTAATTAGAAGTGAATTATTAACAATCTTTTATCTAATTATTATTTTGAACAATAAATGATTATAAAATAACGTAGGGTCTACCTTTACCAATTTTGGAGTGAAAATGTATGATAACTTTTGGGCGTAAAATAATTCACGCGAAGTTTGGGATCGCTTGAAGCCCAATCGAATGCCCACTCGAGAAGTGCAAGAAATGGGTTCACAAACAATTCAATTGAAGGACAACACTAGCCTGAATCTAGAGAACTGTAGACGTCTCGAAGACCATTTTGAAGCGGTCCTCAAGAACCATCCTCAAAACCTTGAAGGTCTGCTCAAAAGGTAGCCTTTGAAGACCATTCCTAACAACCAACGAGGGCATGATCGAAGATATCCTAGAAGCTCGATGAAACATTTGAAGCCGCCTTCCAATCCCGATCCCAACAACTCTCAAATAAACCCACACGGAATGATATATTTGAAGCCATAATATGCAATTTTCACGAACGAGCATGTTAGAAGCTTGGAAAACATGACAATGCGTGCTATGTTTGGTGGAACTTAGTGTTGTTTAGAAGAGAAGATATATAAATATATAAATTTTTATATATTTACAGGCGGTTAGGATCACACTTTGTATAATTCAATCACGAAATCACTTTTTCACATACAAGCAACACACAATCACATACACATACTCCACAACAAAACTCCCTCTTTAATTCATCAGGATTTTTCGTATTTCCTCACTATCACATTGTAATCTTTGAATTATCTCGATTCAAACATCTCGCATGGGCTTCGGGAAAGTTGCCCCAGATTAAATTTTGTGTTATAGCCACACCGAATTTCTTTCTCTTCCGACCAACTTCTTTAGGTCGTCACGTCCTACCACAAAATCATCTACAACAAGAACTATATCAAGCACAATATGGATATTTTTTAACGAAAAGACAGTTTAGAATACACCCCACGGTTCTAATTTATCCCAAGAGAAAAATTAAAACCCCCTAGATTTACACACGACGACACAATATTTTGGTCGTCGTGATGGGTTTTACATAAATAACTGTCAATTTAGCAATTATACGCAAAAAAATTATGAGAAATTCTCTTGTTAGACCTTTAAATCATTTAAGCGGGTTTGAGTTTATGACCCAGGACAAATATGAATCTGAATTTACGAAAAAGAATTATTTAGAACATAAATTTTTACGAGAAAAAATTTGAATGGACAAAATAAGATAGATAAGATGCGTGGATTAGAAAAGAGAAGACTGATTAGGAATATAAACTAGGATGGGGGGATGAGGGGTCCACGTGAAGTGAAGGGTGTCTCTAAATTCTATGATCGTTTTAAATGAAAATCTGAAAAAAAGTGGTGAGTTTTCGATCTCTGATTGGCTGATGCTGTCCCCTAAAAAACTGTAGATGTTGACGTCTTTCTAACATTGTACGGAACCCCCATTTTTCCTTAGCAGGTTAACTCATATGGCATGTAATGTGGAGAGAGAGAGAGAGCATGCATTCTCTTTTATATGTCCAATAATGTCTATTCCAGCTTTGGCCACACCAAAACCGGCAAGGATTGAATTTTTCTTTCTTTTTTCCTTTTTGGTTGAAAAATAGAATATGATATAATATTCTCTTCTTTTTTGTATCGTAAGTGAACTATTCACCGCCGACAACAGTGATTAGTCTCCTCATTATGCATGCCTTCAAGGATGGGATAGTTGGCCTACGTTGCGGACACCTCAAAGGGTGAGATAGTTGGCCGGCCCTAAGATTCAATAATGACTAATCTCCTTGCTGCATTGCAAACACGGAAAAGCTGATCCCAAGATTTAACGTTGCTGCATGCACAAAAGAGAATTCGAGCATTTGACCTTGCTTAAGCACTTAAACTCTCTCTCGGGGTTTAATATAATATTCCCTTTATTTATATGAAGAATGTGGACTACACATGAAGGAGGAAACTGAAATAGGGAGAAGTTCTATTTCATTTTGTGTGTGGCCCTAGCTAGCTATCTTTTTTCGCTAATTTCCTTTTTGATTGATAGCATTCGCATAAAAAGGGGACTGTGATTCAATCTGTCTACTTACCACCATCCTCTTAAACAAAACCCCCCTCTTTCTCTCTCATAAACATAAACACATCAGATTTGTTTCTTCCCTTTTTAGGCCAGTTTTCACCTCCTACCTCCAACCAAAAGGTCCTCTGCGCATTTTCCAAATTTGTAAGCTTCCCCCTTTTCCACAACCAGTACCTCCGATTTCATCTTCTAGCTTATTTTTGGAAAGTTTCTTCACCAATTCAACTTCCTCCTTTCACATCCAATTTAATCGATTTCATTCCAAAATTAAGCCGAAGATGGTGCGAGGAAAGACTCAGATGAGGCGTATAGAGAACGCCACGAGCAGGCAGGTGACCTTCTCCAAGAGGAGAAATGGATTGTTGAAGAAGGCGTTTGAACTCTCAGTTCTCTGCGATGCTGAGGTGGCACTCATCATCTTCTCCCCCAGAGGCAAGCTCTATGAATTTGCTAGCTCCAGGTAATTTTAATGCCTTTCATCGTATGGATTGCACTTCGATTGTTTCTTCTTTCTCTCGGTTTCGATCCACTTGATTATGAGATCATGATATATTGAATGGATTGGAGGACGGATGAACTAGGTCGTACAACATGTTTCGTGATTAATTTAATTTCATTATGTGGTGCATTTTTTGTGCATCAAATCTTGATAAAATTATGCTCCTATTTTTTCTTGCTGAGTTTGGGGTTGTTGAAGAATCTGCGGCGAATACTGTACATGCGTTTTACCTAGTTCTGGATTTGGCTTTTATCATATGTACGTACATACGCGTATGAATACATGTATGTATCGTTTCATTTCATGTCTTTGTTTGTACTTGATCGGAAGGGAGACGAAGTAGGAGAGCGTATTTTTTAAGGATATCATACGTACGGATATTTTGAGATGTAGTCTTCTGAATTCTGAACAACTTATTATTTGTAATAACCAAATCAGAATACATTTTATAGAACACAACGTAGACGAGAGATAGATTTCAAGTATTACAATCACATCATTAACATTTTTTTTTATCTCCGGAAAATTTTCAATTTTTGGTTAATTTTGTAGGGAGAGAGAAAAACAAGTCAAATGCATTTTATTTTCATAACTCACAAACAATCACATTTATGAGAACTTGATGATCAACACATTGGAGAGGGAGGGGTTTTACAACTTAAGGTGTAATGGAAACCTACGTTTCATATAATTATGATTTCTCTCTAGAGTAGCAAGCCTCCTATAAATGAAAAGTTCAAGAAGAATGCAAAACTTGAAATTATTTGATATAAGTATACATACAATATGAAAATTCTCTAAGAGATTGATTCCCACTAGGCATAATGAAAAAATTGTGATGATGGTAAAGATAGAAAAGAGAGCTAGTTAACTTGGTGTTTAGTGGAGCAGAAGTGATAGATTAGGATTTTAATATAAATATTTTCACTCTTTTGAAGTAAAAATGTAGCACCAAAGGCCATTTGTAAAACGTACTACAATTATGTCGTGAGAGCATCTTGTCTTTGTTGAAGAGGACTTGGTCTTCATATGTTCCCTTTACATGATCACATTTACAGAATCTTTTGTGCATCAAATGCTTGTACGGAGCTCCATTTCCTATGTTGTACATGCCAATATTATCACTGCATCCATTTTGGCATATTTAACACGGTTATATTCATCGAATCTCTACCGTTCTGATCTTCTATTGCATAATGGTATTACATATTGTGTTATATTATTTGGATTATTGACATGTGTTTAGATCAATAAAAATCAATCACGTTCATAATAAGCAAAAATTTTATCTTAATTGATTACACTTAATTAATAAACATGTCAAAAATCTGTATAATATAGCAAAATGTGTAATATCATTGTATAACAGAAAATTAAGAGTAGTATCTCTAAGGGTGTAATCCTCCTCTCACACACGTAAGTCCTCACACTCACCATATTTCCTTAATTAGCTCTAAATTCGAAGATTCTTTCTGTAAATGAATAATCACACACATTGTTAAACGGTTGGGATCCCTGTTACACAATAGTGTTACACTACCCGAATGATTGTCATATGTATTAATTAATGGAGATATATCATGATAAAACTTTTTTTGTTAAGAACATATATATATTTATCTCCAATAATTAGTACACGTGTCAATTATCTGGGTAGTGTAACATGTGTAATACTACTGCGTAATATGTGGTCTTAACCGATGAGTACATGTATGCCTAACTGGTAGAGTATGCTGGTTGTTGATTTCAAGTCCTTTGCCAACTAAGGCAAGAGGTATGTGGGGTTGTTGTGGTTAGACCATCCATGTAGTACTTGTGAATTTCGTTTAATGCTTATTAATTTTATTGGTCTAAAATAATGTGTGCCTAAAACAGAAGGTCATCTTTCATAGGTGCGGTTATAGATTCAAAATGCAAGGACATGAATATTTAGTATTATATGAAGAAAGAAAAAAAATTGATTCCCCATTCGCCTTGGTTTAGGTGATCTCCATTGTGGTATGATCGACGGATAATATTTCAATACATAGTTCGTGTATTGAATGTCCAAATTATAAACCCAGCAACTATTTAATTTACTTATATATATCTGTAGTAATGCATATATTACTATCGTGAATGTGATGCAATCCTGACAAATCCTAACGGGTGGAACTCTATAGTAATAACACAACATAATGAATTTCGCTAGTAAATATCATACATTCATTTTATTTTGTTAAAATGATTAAATCAAATTATTAGAAGAGTTCATTAGTCCTACTTGTATACTTATTCGTGCCGTACTTCCAAACCAAGGTGGAGCTATAATTATAACTGTGATGCGATATTATACAATTGGTAAAACTGAACATTATATCTAAAACAATAATATACAACTATTATAATAGTGTCTAATTCTTTCAAAAAATGTTTGTTTTTTTAATTTAATTTTATTTCTTTTAAATATTTAATTTCAATGGCAATAATGTACTTATCTATAACTATAATAAAATACATATTTATTTTAATATTATAAATTAGGGTTGTACAATTCTACTATATCTATAGTTATAATATAATCTATATTTTTTTAATATTATTTGTTTGATTTTCACATTCTTTAACATTAGAAATTCATATTATATATAATTTTTGAATTTATATAACCTAATGCAATTTTGTGAAATCCAAAAATATTAATTCTAAATTCGAATTGCTTTGAAAATATAGATGTTTGAATTGATTAATAATCGAACTCAAGTATGTGAAAACAAAAGTTAATAGAGAGCTAGATCTTTTAGTTAGTGTGGATCAAAAATCATGGTCCAAATGAAGTATAAAACAGATCCCAAAATGAAACTTAAAGGAAAATGGAAGAAATATTTAGAAAAATGATCAAGCTAATTGAAGTGGAAGGAAATAGAAAATTAACTGACGCATTGCAACCGTATGAGGTATAAAAAAAGTAAACTCAAAATATGATAAATAAAAAAAATTAAAGGTTCACTAAAATTTCAAATATGTCATAAAGAAGAAAAAAACTATAATATATGTTGAAAAATCCGATATTTGATAAACTTATATTTGAAGCAAAAACAATAAGCAAAACTCTAAATTAATGAAGGTCAAACAATAAAAGATTAATTTAATATAATTTAGTTTGATAATGTTAATTATCCAAATATATTAAAATAAATATTTTTTATTATTTTTTTATAAATGGTATTTCAACTTTCATCAAAATTCTTGAGTTCTATCAAATAATATTCTTTTAAAAAGAATAATAAATATTTAAGAGGAGATCTCCCCTTAGACCTCCTAAATAATTTAGACGGGTTTAGGTTTAGGATTCAGGGCAATATGAGTTTGGGTTTAGGATCCAAAGCGGTATGAATTTGGATGGGTGGAAATGAACTATTTAGATCCGCCTAAATCATTTAGGCGGTCTAACACAAGATTTTGCCAATATTTAATTCATTTTATGATATTACTGCAGATATATACTATTTGTCAAGATTGGATAAGATTAGTTGCTTGATTAAATGAATTAATTAATTTTTATCCTTATTAATTTAGATCAACAAAGGACATGCTATTGTTATAGTAGTTTTCATACAATAATGGTTAAAAAGTATAAAATTTATATTATTTACAATTCCATTATTTCAAAACAATAAGAGTGGGATGTGCGTTGCACATAATCCTAACTAGTATAATAAAAATCGCTAGCATTTAGACTAGTCGGCATTCCTCACCTTTAAGTAGGTCAGAGACCGAGTTCGACTCCTCCTACCCCCCAAAATCCCCCACTCAG
>AYJT01044723.1:0-13061 GCA_001278415.1 Ocimum tenuiflorum
TGTATTTCATTAAGTTTGTGAATGGAGTGTGCAATGACACGTCTAAAGTGATTTTTTTTTTTTATGTTTTAAATAAATAATTTGTAAACAATATAATACATAATATTGAAATAAATTATATACATGTATCAATGATTACATAATTATAAAATAGACAATAGTTCAAGCTGCTCGATTAGGTATCGAGCTCGAGTTTTAGATTGTGCGACTTCCTCAAATGATAAGTAATAGGTGATAAATAAGTAGAGAAAATAACCTTACGATTCTAAAATCTAAGGACCCGGATTTGTTTTAATAGTTCGCTTGCCAAAATATAATGAAATGCAGTTAGGTTAAATTGAACAAATTTTTGCCGAAATCTCTCTCTTGTGGAATTATTGGAAAACTTTGAACAATTAATAATCATCTGTTTAAATTATTTTTTGGCATGCTATATGTCAAAGTAAAATAATTTCATGATACATCAAATGAGATTCATATTACATCTATTAATTGAAAAATCGGACCAAAAATACAAATAAAGGAAAATGATGTGCAAATTCAACGATAACGAATTGGCTTCTTGTAAAATGCTCATTAGCATTTTATTTTATGAGATGTATTTCAAACCTCGTCAAAATGTATACGTACGAATATTTGACAATGATTTTTTTTTTATATATATAAAAACCCCCAGAAGCCAACAAAAACAGAAACTGCATTTGTATAAGTGCATCAAATCATACATGTTAATTTAATATTTAGATGATCAAGATTTATTTAACACTTTAATTCAACACACACATGTTCCATATATTCCCATAGGCTGCTCATATAATCATATATGTGTGTATTTTCGTGTAACATGTCGTATTTTAATATCACTAAAGGAATATAATGCCGTGTGTATGTGGGATAACATACCATTTGATTTTATGGCATCGTAATATATAATAATGCTAAACTGAAATATGGGAATAAAATACGTGTTTCATTTATGTTACACTTTGCATGTGGTCGTTTCATTTTTTGCTGTCGCTTTTATAATTTTTTTTTAGTTTTGTATTTTCTACACTTTGCATGGGTAGTTTGAATATACCCCCACTGGGGTATATAATTTTTAATTTTCTATCTTTAGTTTCTAAATGATTATTAAAATTAATTATTTCATAATTAAAATTTAAAAATATTTATCTATCCTAATTGGGTATAATCAACACTATATTTTTTTAAATTAATTTAAATTAGAAAAACATATAAAATACAAATTAAAAAATAGAAAAACGAAACAGAAAATGCAATTTATAAACATTGATAATTTGATATTCGGGCCGCCCACGCTAACGATGCATCTATTGGTTGTTATTACATTTTTTGAACAACTTGCCAATGCAATAACTCCGGTGGTTTGGCAATGAAGTATTTGAGCATCCGGCTATTTAATACATTAGATAGTTAGATTGCACGTCTAAGTTTAACTTAGAAAATACTTTACAATTCTTAAAAGTTACAATTAAGTTTGGTAAATGCAACTAATAACAAAGTATGGAATAAGCTGGACCATATACGTGGAGAAACACACTGACACAAATGATCAATACATATAATATTGTTTGTTGAAAGATAAGTGATACATCAGCGATGGGATGTTCATTCTGTTAATTAGAATGTCAATTTCTCCGTTGATTTATGGGTCAATAAATTATCATTCTAGTTGAAGAATTCAACCTCGATTTTTGATTTATTCGAGTTGTGATTTTTTGTGGCATTAATCTGTGCATTTAAAAATATATAAAACTCTGAATATAGATGTCCTCAATTCCCAAATTTGTCATCTCGGTCATATTACTATAGGAAGGAATTTCTTAAACAAGTCATGTATACTAAATTATTTTGTAAATTACAACTACTTGTTTTCATTTTGAAAATCTATTATTATTCGTTACAAAGAGATAATGAGAAAGAAGTTTGCTTCTATTGCCATGATACCTAGCTCTGGTAGGACCTTTCTCCTTCTAGCCGACGTGTTCACGCTTTACGATTAAATGATCTGAATTCAAGACATTCGGCATCAAAATACATCACATCACTCGACTTAGTATTCCCAAAAGACAATTGAGTGCTTACTCTTAAAATAAGGAAAATTTAATCTCTTTAAAATGAACGTGCATATGTAAAAATCCTCTAATTGAGAGGTCTCGTAACAATCTTTTCGACCTTTCTCTCCTGTAGAAAAGGTATAAAAAAAGAAAAAAAAAAAGTTCTGTTGGATAAAAAGCCCAATCTGTCCCCCCACTTCTATTATAAGCCTATATGTAAGTATGCATGCATGCATCCGTAATGCATGGGCTTGGCCGAAGAATAACATTTTAGATGGAGCCCTTTTTTCTCTATAACTCCTAATTAAATTAAAATAGAAGTATTAGTTGAATAGACATATTTACACTTAAATTCCTAAAAGAAAATATAGCCACACTTTTGTGTTGAAGTTTGTCTGGGGTGTGAAATTTTTGATATTATTTTGTAACTGAGCCACTATACATATGAAAAAAAAACACTATATATAAAATAGGAGAGAGTCTAGCATATGGACTTTTTTTTTAGGCTGGCTTGTTTTTTAATTGAGGCTTGTTACTTTTCAAGCTTCATTATAAAACAACAAGCAAAAAAATTAAAAAGGAAAATATTGGGATCATGAGTATGAGTGCCAATTGATAATAATACTATATATATATTCATTAAGTCTAATGGCTACAAAAAGAGAGTCCCAATAATAAATTAAGAGACTTGGGCCTTCCAAATTTGGGCCATGGGCTGAGTTAAGAATTTTATGAGTCATTTGGAGGAGAAAAAAAAATATTATTTTAGATAAATATTCGAGTTCATTCCATTTTTTGCAAATCTAAATGTATGATAAATTTTCGATGTTAATATAATACCTAGAATTTTAATTAATATTAAATTTATCTAGTAAAGAACGTCCAGCTCTGAAAAATGATGCGGAAGGTTGAGACGACGCATGATCCAATTCTCAATTTATTAATGGCCGATCACTTGTTCTTCCGACCTTCCATGTCATTTTTCAAGTGTTGAATGTTTTTACACAAGATAAATTCTACACAAGTGAAGATATATTGATATTTTAGAAACTTGAAGATATATTTTATTTATTATTTTTGTTAAAAAAAATCAGAATTGGTAGAAGATTTAATCTTATTGTTTGCCTCCTTCATTTCCTTCTAGAAATAAAAGTGAAGTTCTGAGGGCAAGATCCAAATAAGTTGGAAGCAAAGAGGGGCAAAATGAAGACTCATAGTTTACAATATCACTTGTCAGATGAGAGATTTTTTTAAGGGAAATCAGAGATGAGATCTTATTCGAAAAAATATTCAATTAGTAAGATTGCATAAAATTATTGATGTTTCGAAATAGTGGTAAGGATATTCTTCGAATTAAAATTATAAAAAATTAGTTAACGATATCGTAACTAAAAAATCTTTTTGTTTAGAGATAATATTCTATAATACAATATTATCTGCTTAATTTCAGCGCTGACCTATTCTATGTAGCGTGAAGAGATTGCAAAAACTTGGATTGAATATGATCAAACATGAAATTTGGTTATTCTATTCGTTTAATATATCTATTTTGTGAGAAATAACAACATATCGAGATGCTATCGAACCAATATATTTACTAGAGATAATCTCATATCCCAAAAAGTTACACAAATTTAAAATTAATAACGAGAGGAATAATTTATAATAGGAGGAAAAAAAAAACAAATCCCAATTACTGAAAAATCTATCACAAATCCCATTTGTAGTAGAGAAAACAAAAATTTTAATTATAATTATGTGAACTCTAATATATTCTTGTTGATATAGTTTCGAATTCCACAACTTAACAATTAATAAATAGGAGTTTGATTCAATGGCGTGTTCCTATAACCATTTGATATATAGGAGTTGCAACTTTCTGTCATTATCAAATATATCGCATTATGTTTTCAAATGGTATTTTGAAGAGATTTATTTTTATTTTTATTTTTATGTTCTTTCAACCATAACATATATTGTTTTCACAAAAATGGAACAGTCACGGTCACTATATGGATTGTGGAAGACCAAAAAAGATACTAGTACATGTGCACCACACATTTGGTTCATGTAATAATAAAGAACAATTTTGTGCGTCATACTTCATATGATCGGTTTTATTTGTTATTTTAATGAAAATTGAAAGTCAAGAGATGCTTCAAACAACTAAATGAATCTTCGCAGTGTGTTTTGCATGTATAACTCATTCGAATTTCATTACTCTTTTGAATGAATTGTTCAAATTCTACGGTCTCGTTCAAAACGTTTTTTCTTCTTTGCACCTTTCTTTTTAATTTCTGGAACATGAAGATTGAGAATATCAGATTATCCCAGCTATCTATTGAACCTTTTTAGTTATATTATATTTTCTAATACTGTTTTTACAATCTAGAGAGATATATAGATTTAGTGTATTATATAATACTTTCTTAACTGATATTTACACAGATTTTGGGAAAGAGCTCAAATCTAAAATAGCCACTTCGGCTATTACAAAAACAAAAATAGCCATTTTTATAAAAACATCCATAAAATAGCTAAATTGTCTAAAATACTCCCACTTTATGAGATATCTCTGTAGAAGTTTCTTTTATCAAAAAATGTCTGACCTCGAAATTGAGGAAATGAATAAAGTGGATTTATTCTCAAATTTGACTCATATTTCCAATTGGAAATACCCTAAATCCGAAATTAATTATTTACAATTGAAATGCGAAATTGGAATTTAAATTTGGAATTAATTAAAATCCTAAATCGAATTTCCAATCGGATTTAAATTAAATTTTCGATCCGATTTACGTGAATTTCCAATCGGATTTAAATTCAATTTCCAATCGGATTTAAATTTAATTTCCGATCGAATTTACATGAATTTCCAATCGGATTTTGAATTTCAATTTTCGTTTGAATTTTGAATTTCCAATCGGTTTTTCAATTTCCGATCGGAATTCCAATTGGATTTCAATTTATAATGGGATTTTCAATTTGTGTTCGGAAATTCAATTTTCGTTCGGATTTTCAATTTTGATTTCCAATTGAATTTAAATAATATAAATTTTAATTACTTATTTAATCATACACTCAAGAATCAATTAATAAAATAAAATATTAATTGAATTTATTTATGAAAATCAATTAATTTCAGATATTTAATTTGTTTTAATATATTAATTTAATTTAGTCAAAACTATATTAATATTTATCAATTAATAAATTAATACATTAATTAATTTTTTATGAAAATTAATCAATTAATTTTTTCAATAATTACCACTTTGGAAAAATCATAATCATCTGGATTTTATTGATCTAACGCAATAACCTGAGGTAGGGTCTAGAGATAATAAAAACTTTATTGAAGAATTAATTATTGCAAACAATGAGTGCATCTTTCAGATATTTTGGTTTCTGAGGCTCAAAAAAACGGCAATAATTCGAAGGCCTTCTGTTTCATTTTCTACCTATGCACTACAGTGTTGATAGATCTGTACCAGTTTATATATATATGTTGGTGATGAGTAATATTTGTTGTTACACAGATAATTAAATTCAATATGTTGCCGCATCAAAGATAAAATTTGTAATAAAAGATCTATTTATACATGCAACAGGCTCGAAGAATTATAATTAAGATGTTTTGTGAAGTATTATTTCTTAAAAAATAAATATTAAGTACACTCTACGTGTTCCCTACAAATCAGAAAAGCAAATCAATAATTCCGATCAAACTTGTGCGTCACATAGTGCTCTTACGACCATTGTAATTGCTTAAGCTAATCGTTTTACTAGAAAGAAATTTCTTTATGGCGATTCTCGCGCCGTGAAAAAAGAAAAAAAAAAGTAAACTCAAACTATTAAGAGCTGCATAAAATATTTTTTTAATAGGGAAAACAAAAACTCATTTTTTTTGAACAATTTTGACATGTAACATGTATAGCCTATGAAAATGAAAGAAATTTAAATACAACTATTTCCAATGCCATGCTTCCTGCTCTTGTTTTTTTTTATATCTTGAAATCTCCTTTCTTTTTTCTTTTTTCATTTGAAAATATTAGTCACCATCGTCCATCGATATTCAAAGAAGCAATTGCCGATTACTGACGAATGAGATTCTAAAATCTTTAGGCCTTCATCGGTTCCCTCTTTCAACTAATTTTAAAATAAGATATATTAATTAGTTCTAACTATTTTTTAATGATAAAGGTGGCATGTAGTTGCTACATAGGTTTACTAGCTAGTAAATTTCGCTTCTATATATTTGCTTGCAAACCTAACAGGTGAGGTAAATAACATCGATGTAACTCGGTGTAGTGGACTTGATACATTCTAAGTCCCACATATTACGACTTTTTATATGATGATTATTCGATGTTCAATGAATGAAACTCTTGTAAACTAGACTCATGTTCGATAAGTTGTGTGCGGCAAACTCACATAAAACGGTATTAGTGGATTTCGAATTTGAGAATTTCGATCTAATCATTAGGTGTACGTAATGGCCCTCAAATTTTAATTTCGAAATGAAGTTTCAGTTTTATTATTTTGTCTACTATTTCTTACTTTTTGAATTTAATAAATTATATAACAAAATTTTGAGTTTTCGAGAAATTATATGTAGGACTGAATGATTTCGAGAATCAAGTGCTTGGTTACTTTTGAAATTTTATTTCAAAAATCTTAGAATTTCGAACTTAGAAATTTAGTACGTTTTAAATTTAAAGTACAGTTTCAACGTCAAAGAGCCATGCATTACGTCCAAAACTTTATAAGTTATTTCGTATTGATAATATAAACATTCTAAAGTTTAGTAAAAAAAATTGTAGTCGATGCGAATTTTCAATTGATCCGTATGCGAAATTAGAAAATTTGGTATTCAAGCGTAACTAAGGCGAAACAGATATAGATAATAAGATAATCAATTTAATAGACAGATATCAACGCTAATATCTTCTCTATAATAGACAGATATCAAATTATCAGAGCATCGGCAATGGGAAAGTCGTAGTTCACCGGAAATAACACTCAAACATAGGTCAGTCACCAGCTCCGAGGGATGATTACAACGCAAATTTCGTAACATATTTTAGCCAGGTTAAAGATGACTTACGCATGCATTGATTTTAGTGGCTTACGGGTTGTAAAAACTAAAAATCAAAGAGATTAATATATAATCGGGTACAGTTATATATGTATTTTTTTTTTAGAAAATATAACTTTATACTAATAAGTTTCAACAGTACTTTTGAATAAATATGAGCTTTTACGATAAATATAAACAAAAGTGTTCAATTTTTTTTTAAAACACGAAAAGAAGCACAATATTATTGTGCAATATCTTCCGCAACCATGCAGTGGTTGATTAGTCCATAAGATGCATTGTTAAATGTTGATAAATAATTTATTCATGATATATTTGAAACATGTTTCGCACGCACAGCCCATTATCTTGTCATTAAAGATATCAATGAATTACCAAAGAATTTGATCTTAATTATTGGGTACAGGTATTAAGCTTTACGCGTTGATTTCCTTCCGAGTCTTGCGCATAACAATATTATTAGATAAAATATTTTTCAACTTTTGATTTATTAATTTAATTCAATAAGTATTCAAATCAGTCCAGGGTTACTTAAAACTTCAAATTTAATTTGTTTATGTCACGCTCAAACAGCAAGTCCAAAACCCACTTGTCGATATTAGTAGTCCGGTTTCATTTTCTTTGCAATTTCTTAGCCGAATTGAAAAAAAGGAACGAGGAAACTAACCGGAAATAATGGAGAAATTGAATATTATAGAATATGTGAAAAACTCTAGGGGATGAATTTCCATCTGGGCCCTGTTACATTTCCATGAAAATTAAATATGATCTAGTAACGTGCCAATCATTCTTATGAGAAAATCATTACCATTTTCTACGTGATTCTCAAATACTAAAAAACATTTTGTGGTGGGGGCAATTGCTTTCTCTTTCCCATCATCAATATTTCATGTTAATTTCCCGGATATGATCTTAGAGCTGCATGAGATGGGCTAGATATCAAATATGGTCTATACTTTTCTAACTATTTTAGAATATAATTGTAAAACTAATTAATTCATAGTAGTTGATAATCAATATCAGTTGAAAAAATATTATGTAATCTTATTTGAATCTAATAGACTGACATTAATCGTTATAAACTAAGTATAAAACTAAAATAGAAAATTAACAAATAAAAAATTGATGGTTTCACAATTTTTAGAGTTGGTCTCATCTGGGCGAGCACTCGATACCAAAAATAATATTATAACCCTTGTTGATAAACTCTACTGAATGAAGTGAACAACTAAATAAAATACAAATTTATTATAAATGGAATGCAACTCTATAAGCTATTAATTAAGATCAAGAACCCGATGACATAAGAAAATACATGGTAGGTTTGGGTGTTTTTCAATGAATTTGCACATTAAGTTAAATTTGTATATATGATTTAATTACCACAAGAGTGAGTGTCCTTTGAGTCAATTATATGCAACAGTTAATGAAAAGTTTGAAAGGTACAAATAGCAACTTAAGTTTAATGCATCTTAAATTATATCTTCTATTCCACTCAACACATGCATCTAAACTTCCCTCGATTATGAGAAGCCCCGTAAACTATATTATATATTAAAAATGCTGCAAATCACCCATAATGTTTTGATGATATATATATATACCTCTTTCTAATCTCCTCTATTTATTAATTTGTTTCGAGGGGAGACAAGAACATTGATGGTTGAGTCTAGACCTCGCTATTTACATAAAAATGTTGGTCATTTCGCAGTTGAATGTTTTTACAAACCTTCATTATGTGGAAGATAAAATATTTACGACTTACATTTGATACACTTTAAGCACATCTCCAATGTAATATACAAGATATGCACTTTTCTTGACTCCGAAACTAAATCCATCAAACGTGATCGTCATATATATAGTCTCATTTTTCTTTAGGAACAAATTATATGAAATTCTTTTTTTTTTTTTGTTGTCAAAAAGAAAATCATATAACTTTCTCTAAATATTACGGTAGAATAAAATTCTACTAGATTTTATATTGAAAAAGTCTTCAAGATGGTTTCAAATCAGACAAAAATAAAATTCAAAGTTGTGGACGCAGGAGTTTCGGATCCATTTTCTATTCTTTCAAAGTGTTTTTTAATGCTGTATATGATAAGCTCCACTATGACGTCATATTCGCTGTCCAATCCATAACTAACTAAATTTTACAATAGCACTCATATGTATGTATGCGTGTGGGCCTGGACACTAACTAACAATTAGTCAATATCTTCCTCTGCGAACACTTTCATCAATGAACACCAATGTGTAAGAACTCTTTAGTGATATAAATTTGATGTTACTTTTTTATATTCGAAAAAATATTTAGAATTTATTAGAAGCAGTACGGACAAGACAGTAAATGGAAACATAGAGTTTTCGAAGAATACAACACTCTTGCAAGCGGAAAAGAGACAGTTGGGCGCACACGAAATTTCCAGTCAAAAATAAATTAGGAACAGTCTTTCGACCCTTGTTCAGCAAGTTTGGAGTTTCAAAAGACCTAAAAAGCAATTTTAGAAAAACATTCAGCAGAATTAGACTCCAAAAGGAGACAGAATTACCAGGAAAAAACGGAAACATATTGTTTTTTTTATGTTTTGTGTTTGGTTTATGTGAATGCGAAAAGAAAATTGATTGATACGTGGTGGGGCAGTCACATGGAAATCAGTGGTTAGTCAGAAACTTCTTTAAACAAAACTGATTCACGTTGCCCAGCCTTTTAAAAATAAATAAATATATTATCGATTATTTTCTGGTGTGAACGTTTAATATATACTAGGTTGTTGAACTTATTTGAATCTGTGTCTATTTACTATTTTCTATAGCGAGGGATTGATTCCGAAATTTAACGGTTGAATTAAAAACGAATCTAATTTTTTTTGTTCGAACTCATCAATAGGTAAGCTGAAAAATTTATGCGTACATAGTATTTATATTTTACCTTATATAAAATTACTAATTAATATAAAAATTTTCATCTGCATAGCATACATTTTTTTATTTATTGTGCGATTTTCACAACCTTTTACTTTGAATTTAGAAAATGAGGGTTTGGAAACGAAACAAAAAAGGTATATTTTTACTCATATTCTCAAAATTTTTGTGGATGAACGCTCAAGTTTTGCCCAGTGATGGCCACATGAAATCAGAACCAGCCGAACCGACCCAAAAAACCTGAACCATGTGGCGCGATTCCAAATCAAAACCGGGCTCGATTTTAGAAGAACCAGTTTCGGTTTCATTTTTTGAATCGTAAACCAAAACCATATTGAACCATGTGAACTGAAACCAGCGGTTTTGGTTTATTGACCATTCCTATTAAAAATCAGAATCATAATCTTATTTGAACGGGCCAGTTCTGGTTCCACATTTTTGAACCGTGAAACCGCCAGTTTCGAACGAAACCGGGCTGTAGGCATGACCGTCGATCCTACTAGGCCATGCATAGAGCTAGCTGCCCATTAACATTGTGCAAAGCATACATGGTAGAAAATTAAAAAACTCAATAAGAAAATGTTGATATTTTTCTGTTGTATAGAAGTTTTTTATTTTTTATTTTTTTTTGAATTATTTGGTCTACATGTATTTATCGTACGTCCGTCCAAGTAATTTTTTTGAGCTGTACTGGCAAGATATTATAAATGCATTTATGCATAGCGTCTCATCAGATTATGATTGCGTTAAGATCAAGTTGATGTGATTTTGAAATTTGTTTATTTCTTAATTTTATTTTGGGTCAGATGGAATTGGCGAGACTCCGTTCAACAATAAAACTAAACAAGGCTAAATATGTCTTTTGCTTCTTGACTCGTTTGAAGTCAAAAGGCGAATTGGATATATATATATTTTTTGAAAAGGATTTATATAATATATTAATATATATGTTCCTGCAAATCACATAAATGGCGAGACTCCATTTAATAGAGAAGGGTAAATGTGTCTTTTGCTCCTTGAATTAATAAAAAGAGATCTCTCACTTCTATCTGACTTTATTTTTTGTTTTTTATTCTGTGCAAGGCATATTTTTTCATGTATCATATTTTAGTCTTATATTCTCTTTCATCCGTGATGTCGTACGCTCATGTGCTTATTTAAAATCATAATACGATAGAAAAATATACATCGCGATATATATTAAGCATATTCAACGTAGTCACTTGATTTTGGGTTTGTACAACAATATTTCCGTGTACGCTAACGCTATTCTAATCTTTTATTTTCTATAATTAGTTGATTTATATACACAGATAATTAGGGTTAATTTTTTTTTAAAGTTATTGAATTATTGTATTTGTAAAAAAGGATACCAAGCTATAATTTGTATGTAAAATTAATACCAAATTCTTATTTATCTTTCAAATCTGATATTTATCTCTTTTTTACCTCTTTATAATTAGCTAATGACATCATTTTTGTAATTCCAACTATTTGTGTCGCTATTTTTTTAATTTCACTTTTATTTTTGTTTTCATATTTTTCATTTTATTTTTGTTTCTTTATATAATTTTTTTCGTTTTCTGGTATAGTTTGCTTTTAATTTTTTGTTTCATTTTTCCTTAATTTTTATTTTTTGTTTTACTTTTTTTTTCAATTTGACTTTGTCGTTTTCGTTTTCTGTTTTCTATTTTATTTTTATTTTTTTCGATTTATTGTGATTTAATCTGTTTTATCTTACCTTTGATTTCTTTTTCTTTTTGTATTGCTTTTGTGTTTCTAATCTCAAACTTTCTTTATTTTTTTAGTATCTATCTGTATTTTTAGTAATATTATTGTTTATAAATTTCATTTTCGGTATTTTAATTTCTTTGTTCCAGTTTTTTCTTATGGCCGCTTAATTAGTTTTATTTATATATTTTTATCCAAATTTTTTTTTATTTTCACTTTTAAAATAAATTATCAAAAGAATTTCATTCAAAAATTGTGTAACGGTAAAAAAGAGATAAGTTTTACATTTGAAATAAAAATAAAAGTTTAGTACCCAGATACAAATTATATTTTAGTATCCTTTTTTATACAAAGACTATAGTTTAATATCCTTTTAAGAAATTAATCCCAGATAATTAGTCAATACCGTAGTAATAAAATAAAATGCATAGATTCATATATGAAACTTATCCATAGATGCCATGTCATGTAATTATAAAAAGAAAAGATGTCACTCCATTGATTATGATGAGTTTGTGCAACACATATTTCGTGGCCTCGGTTATTGGAAGATGCCAACTCCTTAATTTTGTCTTGCAAGGATTAGGTAGAAATGTTCTAACAATCAAGTTGTTTGGATTCAATCTAGTCCTGGGTAATATTTTTGAGAGAGAGGGAACAAAGTGTGAAATGCTACTTAAAAATTCAAGTCAGAAGTCGTGTGTAAAAAACATTGCAACTTCTCTATCAACATATTTTCTACTATTATTCCATTCGTCTCCCTATATGTGTGTGTATATATATGTTGGCACCTACATCCAAACTTACACCCTCCACCAACAATCTCCCTCTCTCTCTAAAACAACTACTATTTGGAAAAGAAGAAAAGAAATGGATCAGTTGCCCAAATGTGGAGCTAATTATGTACCTCTTACTCCTCTTACATTCTTGAGCAGGGCCGCAAAAGTCTACTCCACTCGATCATCGGTGATATACCGGCGCGTCCGTTTCACATGGCGGGAGACTTACGAAAGGTGTTGCCGCCTCGCCTCCGCCCTCAAGTCGCTCAATATTGGGCGCAAAGATGTTGTAAGTGTTCGTCACGTCACTCCATCTATATTGTCTCAATCTCCCATAACATTACACACGTCCACATCCTTAACTTTCTCTTTTTTCTTACACTATATGATGACATACCTAATCTTCAACAGGTATCCGTGCTGGCGCCTAACATTCCGGCCATGTACGAA
>AYJT01044733.1:0-12097 GCA_001278415.1 Ocimum tenuiflorum
TTGATCCGAGGTCGTCGACATATATTTGAACTAAAAACATGTGGTCATCATTCTCCACTCGGAAGAGAGTCCTATCGATCTTTTCTTTCTACAAACCATTCTTCAACAAAAACTGGGACAAGGTCTTGTACCAAGCTCAGGGAGCTTGCTTTAAACCATATAGGGCTTTTCTAAGATGATATCCCTTGTTCCCTTGCTCAAAGCCAGGCAACTGTTCCATGCAGACTTCTTCAGTCTGTTCGTTGTTTAGGAATGCACTCTTTATGTCCATTTGATAGACGATGAAGTTATGGTGAGCTGCATATGCTATGAACAACCTGATAGCTTCAAGTCTCGCAATTGGGGCAATTGTCTCATCGAAGTCAATGCATTCGCATTGTGCATATCCTTTTGTTACCAGTCTTCCCTTGTTAGGGGTGACAATGTTGTTTTCATCACGCTTGTTCTTGAAAACCCACTTGGTATTGATGAGAGGGGCAATCTACCAAATATCAAATGTTGTTGCGGATGAACTCAGCTAGTTCTTCCTAGATGGCTGAGATCTAGTCTGGAGAGACAGGAGCTTCCTTTAGCTTGGAAGACTCTATCTGAGATAGGAACCATGAGAAAAAGGCTTCCCAAGATCTTGTGTGAACTGGATCAGCTGCGTCATCTAGGATGTCTTTAGCTAGATGGTCTCTCAACCATAGAGGGGGCTGGATAACATCAACAACTATCCCTTGTCTAGTTGTGTTGATGGGTATAGTTGCAACTGGAACATCCACTAGGTTGTCAGGGATTAAGTTCTCCGTCACAGTTCTTCCTTCAAGAACTGGGATTCCAGTGGTTCCCTCCGTCATAGTTCTTTCTCCAAGAACTGAGGTTCCGATAGATTCCTCCATCACAGTTCCTTCTCCAAGAACTAAGATTCCAGTGGTTCCCTTCTCAGCTGAGGTACCAGATATGTCTTCAGCTGGAAGTGGATGTACTGCTTTGGTGCTTCCTTCAGCTGGGCTTCCAACTTCTATTAGGGTTCCCCTGCTTTAATTGCATCTTCAGTTGGATCAAGAATTGAGGTTTCTTTTAACGTCTCAGCGAGAACTTTGGTATCATACACCCTCTCAACTGTTTGGACTTCAGCTGAGGAAACTGAGTCTTGAGCTGGGGGTCCCAGAAGTGTGCCTAGCCGGTTCAGTTAGTTGCACCCACGAGTGTTGCCTAACTAAACTTCAGCTTCATTGGTTTTTGGACAGCTCAAGGTCAGTTCTATAGTATTCCTGCGCCCTAAAGTCGACTCATAGAAAATAACATTGCATGTTATTTCCACAAGAAAGGTCGTCATGTTAAATACCCTAAACGTCTTTTAAGAGGGGAACCCATAACCAAGGAATATGCCCTCATTAGCTTTAGGTGAAAAGGTATTTAATTTAGACTTCTCATTGTTATGGATATAACATGAACAACCAAAAACTCTTAGATGAGTTAAGGAAGGCTTATGATCCTTCTACACCTCATAAAGTGTTTTGTTCAGCCTTAGATTGATGGAGCTGCGATTCTAAGTGTAGCAAGCTGTGCTGACTGCTTCAACCCAGTAGCTTTGACCAATCTTTGCCTCAGATAACATTGATCGATCAACGTCCTTCACGGTTCGACTCTTTCTTTCCGGAAGGTCATTGTGCTGTAGTGTCCTTGGAGCTGAATGCTCGTGACTAATCCTTTGATCCGCGCAAAAGTCCATAACTGTCCATTGCAGAACTCCGTCCCATTATTCGATCTGATCCTTGTAACCTTCAACTGAGCTGGACGCCCTTCAACTGAGCTGCATTGGAAGCTGCAGCTGACCTAGACGACTGGCCAGTGTGTGTTTCTGTTGGGAGAAACACGATATTTTCCTTACCTTTGTTTATGCACAGAATGGTTTTGTCATTCAAAGCTGATGGATCGTGACCTAATCCACCTTTTTCGGTGCAAGATTTTTGGATGCTAATGATTTGCTTTAAATCTCTCGAGCTTTTATTGAAAGATGAAAGAATTTTGTCTTGCTTGAGGTTTTTTAGTCTCGGGGTTTCCATCTCAGTTGTGAAAGCTGAGTTTTCTTTCCTGAGTTTTTCATTGACTACCTTTAGTGACTTAACATTATCCAGCTCAGTAGTTAGTTTTTAAATTTACTCCTTTAAAGAAGCATTTTCATGCGTAATTTTTTCTTTGCAGCATTTACATGTACTTGAAATCTTTTCAAAGTGATTCTAATGATAGGTCCTCGGCATCAGAATGACATAACTCCAAGTCCTCATTTTCATGTTCATTCATGTGCAAGTTTAGGGAAGGTTCAGTTACCTCATCCTCAGCTGAGGTCAAAGCAGTCTCAGCTTCCTCGTCCCTTATATCAGCTATGAACACCACAAGTTGCTCATCATCATTTGAGCTAATGGCAGATTCGGACTCCACGACTTCATCATAATAGGCAATGTTGGGCATCTCGGTCCAGGTGAGCATGGCTTCGACTTGAGCTTTAAATACTCTCCTCCGGAAGCTCTTCTTGAGCTTAGCTCATACTTCACCTATCTGATGACAATCAAATTTTAAATGATTAAGAGAATTACATTTGAAACAAGTTCGTTGTTGTCTTCTCGAGAAATGAGATTTCTCAGTTTTTCTCTCCTCTTGAGCAGTTGTCCGGGCTCTGCTCTTAGCCTTCTCTAGCTTTTTGGTAAAGATCTACATCTGTTTCTCTAGTTCTGAACTGAACTGACTGGAGACTTCTTAGCTGACGTAGAGGGTTTGTCAGTTGGGGTTGGTGACGTGAACAATTGTCGCGGAGGCTTGCGGGCGTGAGAACGATTTCTTTATGACAAACAGGGTCGCATCCTCCAGCTTTGAAGATTGTTGGGTACTCTTTTTGGTTTCATGCTCGTTCATCCGAGCAACGTCGAACTCATGTGGTCATAGGGAGGCAAACACGTCTTTCGTGTGCATCTTTAACGGGTCGCGTTCCATAAGGGCTGTGACCTTTATATATTAATCATCTCTCGGCATTCTGGCCAAGATTTTTGCATTTAACTCAGTTACGGGGTATGAGCGCCCAAGAGCTAAAACCTCATTGACGATGGAATTGAATCTGACCTCCATCTGCACAATAGATTCTCTAGTTAGCATAGCAAATGATTCATACTTTTCTACTCATACCTTGAGTTTATGTCTCGTTATCTGCTCAGATTTTTTGCACAGCTCCTCAAGGAAATCCTAGATTTCCTTGGCAGAATCACAGTGAGCTGTGTCTTTCATCCAGTTTTCGTCATGCGTTGAAAATAAGATGTCTTGAGCAAAACATTCTAGCTGGTGTCGACGCTTGTCCTCAGTTGTCCATTCTACACGAGGCTTTTCGACGTACTTGGGCTAGTCATTATTTTGGTGATTTGTAGTGATCTTTTCTATCCGGATCGAACCTTCTTCGATAACCAACCACATATCTTCGTACTGACTGAGGACATGAGCTTTCATTTGCCTCTACTAGCTCGTATAATTTTCTATTGAAAACTTCGGAAGACGGGTTGAGGCCATTTATAACTTTCTCTCAGATCATGCTCGCAATACAAACTTAAGGAATGGATCTAGTCCTTAGTGACTAAAAAATAGTTAGTCTTTTGGACCAACTTCTCTGATACCACTTGTTGGTCCCAAATCAGAGATTATAATTGGTCCCAAGTCAGTTGGCTCCTTAGAATATTTGTTAACAAGTAGGATTAGAAGATTGCTTAACAGTTACACTCCAGCTACTAGTGGTAGCTAGGTTTCAAATATTTAAAAAATAATAACTGAACGCAGTAAATGGACAGGATATGTATAGAGGTTCGGATGTAAAATATCCTACATCCTCTCTTCCTTCTCCACGAAGGGAATTCATTATAATGAGTTATACACGGTGAGTGAACATGGGTTACAACTAATTATCTTCTGCAATAAAGAACCTTCAATGTTCTAGATCACAGGAACGACTGAGCTGAAGTTATATCAGTATCCTTCCTAGGCTTATCCTCGATGGGTTGAAGGTTTATGTTCCCTTCGCGAACGTAGATCAGATTGGTTTATGTCTCAGATATGAATATCTGAGATGTCTCGGAAATCTTTAGCTGAAGATAACTTCGGGTTCACCGATGGGTCTCGAGTTAGAAACTCGGAGAGCTAGCATGCTTTAGAGAGAGAGAGCTTGAATAACAGATTGTTAAGCATGAGTTCAGTAATATCTTCCCGTCCGATAACTCCTCTATTTGTAGGCCACAAATTTGAATAGTATCCGTTAGAGACAATGGACAAATCTTCTCTTTTCGTCGTCAGGAATTACGACCTTTGTTGTCCTTATTGTAGGCTTTATCTGCTCTTTATCCATCGGACACTCAGCTATGGTTATTATCCACTAGATAATAACCGGTTGATTGACTACCTTTTTAAGGTAACTTTTTGGAGAGTCAGCTCTGCTATAAGTCTGAGCAAGTCTGATATTCCTCTTTCGTTCTCTCAGTTGTACAAGGGACAACTGGTCTTGAAGGCTGACTTGAACTGAAAAGTTCTTACGAACTTTTTCTCGTACTAAAGGTCAGTTGTTCATTTTGCAGTCAGCTTGGGAGTCAATGTTGTCTCTCTCAGTTATCAGTTCTGATTGAACTGTCAGCTGGGTTCTTCACAACTGATTGAACAGCTATGGTCTTTAAGTTTCACAGCTGAAGGAGTCAGTTGTGATCCCTCACAGTTGGATAGACACAGGTGTGGTTTCAGTTGAACTTTATCTTTTATCTTCAAGTCCTTAATTCTTCCAGCTCCAGCTCTACGCGAACCTAAACTATTACAAATTCAATCATATACATGATTACAATCTAAGATCAGTACATTAATCGTTTTTGACATCACTCAAAATATAATTATTCCTAACAGTTAGTTTGGAATGCATGTGCTACAGTATACTTTTTTCTTTATTACGCTGCAATCAGTGTTTGTTTTGTTGTACACGTTTTGAAACCTATTGTGATAAAGTCTTTTGCATTAAAATTGCTTCCTTCTTTAGATTCTCCATTCGGCGGGACTTAGTGCCGTAGTCGACGATATATTAAATGTGAGTAAAGTCGTTCTTTTTATTTAGTTCCCCGTACTTATCGAACTAAATGACATAATTAAGAGATGCTTCTTTGTATGTCTTTTTCGTGTGTTATCCCGTTTATCCTGTGATCATTTTTCCCATATTTCCCCACACAACCTGCCACATTTTGATGTATTATGTGTTGTGAAAGATGTTATATTGGTCTTTTTTGGTAAGGAAATGTTTTTATCTCCTTTAGTTTCTCCTTCTGTCGGTCGGTATTAATGATTTTTTGCAATGATGGATGACTTCATTCTAACCTACGGGAGTTTACTATTTCATAATTGCTTATCAGTTTTTCACTTTTTGTAACTCGCTTTAAAATGAATACCCACATTCCGGCTTAATACAATATTTGGGCCAGTTTGTCCAAACTTGTGCAACAAATTTAGTTATGTCAGCGTAAATAAAACTTTACTTCTAATTTGCGCAACAAATACAACTTAACTTCTCAGGAGGGTGTCATTTATGCGAATTATGAGAAAGAATTGTTATGGATCTACTCTTTAATCCACTTTGTCTTTTCAAGTATATTGCACCCTTTGTAATTAACATACACCTTTCTATTTTTGTCCTAGGGTAACTAATTTTTTAAGATGAAGAAATTGGATGAAGCAATGGACTGCCACTGACGTAGCATTGCAATATCACCATCTGCCCGCTTATGCAAATAGGGCTATGGCATTCATTTCTAGTAAGATGTGATTATTTGCAGTGAAATATGTTCATTCTGTTGATATATGTGGAGAATTGCTTCTCTTTCTGGAAATAGCTTCCATGTTACTAGAAATGATTTTACTGAACCATTGATTTTTCAACATCGCTGCATATAAGCATATTCGCTTCGAGCTACTTCAATGAAGGAACTTGGGATACTCGAGGAATCTATTGATGGTAGAATCTTCAAATTTTCCTGTATGTTACATAATGGTCTTCACTCCTCAGATATATCTTTTATGGTGAAGCACAAATGTTGAATTTGTAATTGGCTATAAGATTGAGACTGCAAAATGAAGATATGAAGAAGACATTTGTTATGCAATCTTTGCTTGAAATGTAGATGTTCTATTTTGTAAACTAAAATTGGTAATAATGCATTTAACTGTTGGTATAAAAATCTTATAGGCTGATGGCCCTGACGGATTTTTATTCTTTGAGTCGTTTAAATGGTTATTCGTTTGAATATATTTGTAGTTGATAATAAACATATGACTTTGTTTCCCAATGCTTCTTTGTTATTCGTCTTGCTTCTGTCTATTTTGCTGCTCTATTTTGTTTCATTTTTTGGTTTCTTTCTCAACTTCAGCAATTTATGAAGAAGGCATATGGCTAACACTTAAAATAATTTAAGTTTGTTAACTTGATATAATCATCTTTTTCAACTGACATGACCATTCTGCTACACATTAGAAGTAAAAGTTTCTCACATTTAAAATAAAGAAATGATTCGCATTTTAATCCGTGGCCCAAGAAGAGATATCAATAATGATGATATTCGACGCTTCGGTTGTACAATTTAACTATGGTGAAATTTCTTATTCAAGTACATATGTTTTTTTTTCAACAACATATCCAATTAACAGAGGACGAGAAAAATAATATATAATCAATTACACAATTCAATGCATTAGTTAGACAAATATTAAGAACACACATTAGCCTGTGTACATAGCGCGAAATTGGAATAAAATGCAATGGTTGGGAATAAAGAGATCGTCCATAATTATTTCAATTGCATATTTTAAGTACAAATTAAAACGGTTGAAACCAAAAGAATCTATGAAGAAGTGGGTGTTGATGTTGTTGCTTCCAATCCCAATTTTACAATGTTACGGTTTGACCCTCAACATTGATTGAATTGTTAACAAAACTAATCAACATAATAAAGGTATTTGAATCGCAAAACATTGGTTTCGTTACTAAATTCGGCTTCAGATTCATTCCCTTTCCGTAGATTCGTGTACACACTTTTGTACAGTATTATGACACTATATAAATGTATAAATTAACTAGAAACATATAAATATAAGTAAGGAATATTTATATCAAAATTAAAATTTCAAAAAAAGATTCACCAAAAAGCTACTATTATCGCGGTGGGTCACATTATTTGGTGATAACATGGTCTGTAGTGCTTTCAAGGTTGATTAATACATAAAATTTATTTAATAGGTCCTTCTGCAATTAATCCCTCGTTCATTGGTCACAAGCTTTCGTTGTAAAACATATTCGACTGACTAAACACTAGTTGAACGTCAATGGCTCAGGAAGGCTCCAACCATGACCTCTCCCTGTTGGAATCCACCCCTAAATACGTACTCTCAACCATTTTCAGACGCGTGTCATCGTCCTCAGCGTACAAAGTTTGTAAATTCAAGTTGGTGTATGTCACATATGCAATTTTTTATGGTTAACCCTTCGTTTAAAATTATGTCCGTACTAATTTTCTCGTGATGTAGGTCTAAACATGCAAAGTACGTTCTTGAGGATCCATTTGTATACCGAAATGCAAGTATGAATGAGTTATGTATTCATTTTTTGAAGTCCTATTGCAAAGGCAAGCGAGCATTCCTATGAAAGATACAGGGAGGCTGAAAAATGTCAAATTTTTCTACATGGAAGTAATGGTAAGTTCAAATCAACACATGTGTGTATTTAGGACCTATACTATTAACAATTTTGTTTTCCGGGTTGCAACGGTACAAGTTCTGAGATTTGTCCACGTGGATTCCACTTGGTAACCCTTAGCAAGTAAAAACGGCTTCACTCCAACCATTTACGCCACTTGCATCGTCTTGCTTATGTCCAGTAAGGACGACCTTGTTCAAAAGAGGAAAATAGACTTGGCTCAATCTATGAGTGATGCACGTTTGGTAGAAATGGTGAAATATTGCCGCAATAAATTCAAAGAAAAGAAGTAAATAATCTTAAAATTCAACTTAACACTGCATCAAGATGTCAACGAAATGCACCCCTAACTTGGCAAATTACATTGTGTGCTTGTTTTCCATCTAAAAACATGTACTATAATTAAGAAGCAATTCTGAGTCGTAGCTTGTTTAAATTTTTGGGTCAAGGAGAGTGCATCATAGCCTAGTAGGATTTGCGCTCTAGAATTACCAAAAATAGATAAACAAGTAAAACTTTAGGCCAATTTTATGATCTAAATTTAGTAATTATATATTTGCATAGCGATGGGGTTATACGACAAACCATCTGTGCACAATAAAGAGGAAAAATTTGGGTAATGGGATTAGTTTGATAAATGGGACGTAAGAGATCTGAATTGGTTTGCATCATTGCCATGTTTTTAGGAATATAGGCAGACACATGCTTTCATTTTTACTAAATTTGATGCCCGCGCGATCCGCAACATTTATATAATATTTTCCTCCATGAAACTATATAAATATATACATATGTAACTTCTCAAATAAAAGAATATAAATGCAAATATAAATATATATGTAGTTATGTATGAATAATTAAACAAAATTTTAAACAAAAAATCAGTTTGCATTTTAACATAAGTTTCTTGTTCATCAACAAACCTTTATATTCATATACGTTCTTTTTTCTAAAAGGAAAATATGATAATAAAAAAAACACTTTTAATGGTCTCAAATCAGAGATAGATTATATGCAGAAGCGCTAATCTTAATAAAACAGTTGCGGAAATGGTAAGCTTAATTTTTTCTCAATTGACTTAGGAATAAGTTAGTTGGGTTTCTTAAAGATGTTGTCGAGTAGGTCAGTTAGGGTTTATTTCAGTTATACTGCATCTGCTATGAGCAGTTGGGTTTCAAACACTTAGCAAAAATGTAGGAAAAACTATAAACAGACATAGATATTATAGAGGTTCGGATTTAATTAATCCTACGTCCTTTCTTCCTTCTGATGAAGGGAATTCACTAATGACAACTTGGGAGTTAGACACCTAATAAGTTTCTGAGAACGGTCTCGGAATCGGAATCCTCATAAGAGTCTAAGAATAGTCTTGGTATTCCTCGATTGTAAATAGTTTTCGGATCTCCGGTATGTCTCGAGTTAGATACTCGGAAAGCTTTTGATGTTTGTAGATGAATTAGAGGAAAGCTTTGAACAGATGGAGATTCAGTAATCTTTTTTTTTTTTCATTCTACTTCACTATTTATATTTGTTGGATTTGAATAGTGTCGTTGGGAGGCAGGTGAAGCGTATGACGTGAATAATTAAATTCGTTGTCAGAAGAATAGAGCTGTTGTTGTACTTGCAACAGGTTTTTTAATAATTTTATCCACCGGTCTGTCAGCTTTCGGCTATGGACCGTTGGATAGTACTTACTGTCAGAATGTCTTTTCAAGAAACATTCCGAAAGTCAGCTCTGATTATTCTTCTTTTGTTTCAGTTGTCTAAAAGACAACTAGGCATAGTTGTGGCTCAGTTTCTGGAAGTCAGTTCTAGAGTCAATTTTGTCTTTAAGTCAGTTGTCAGTTCTGAGGGAACTGCAGCTGGATTCTTTTCTCAGCTGAGGTGCTTCAGCTGTAAGTCTCGCAGCTGGGATGGCATAGCTGTGGATCAGTTACTGCAATAGTACAAGGTCTTCTGAAATATTCTAAGTCTTGAAATTTCCAGCTTCAGCTCTCCGCGACCTATGCTATTATAGATCAGACTTATACAATATTACATGCTAAGATCAGTTCTATACTACTGACATGGTTTTTTACATCATCAAAATATTCTAATTCCTAACAATTTCCTCCTTTTTGATTCTGTCAAAACCATGCGCGACTGAAAATAAACATTGAAGAAGTGTAGGGAGTTACAAACTTACTTCCCCCTTAACATGTTCTTCCCTAACTATGACTTTCCTTATCATTCCTTAAGATATAAGAAGTGTTAAAATAACTTGATTTGAGAATATTTAGATCCTTGGAATGTAAGGAAGAAATATAGCCAACACTGATTGAACTTAACTATGCATACCCAGTTGTAACTAATTGAAAGTCAAATTTTTTATTTTGAGACAACAATACATTGTCATTCAAAAATATAGTCAGTTGTATTCCGTTTTGAAGATCAGTTTACATTGTACATAAGTTTTGAGAATCTAAAGAAACTACAATGTAATTCAAATAACTGACTATGTATATTTCCTCAGCTGGCCCTTTCTTCTCTTTGTTTCTTCGTTGCTTCTTCTTTTTCTTTGGCTTATCTCTTTCGTTTTCTCTTGTCTGCAGCCTTCTTCTTCTTTTCATATTCCTCCTGGTCTCTTTTCAGTTGCTATTCTTGCCCCTTTTTCACACAAAAGAGGCATGCTTTGTGTAAGTGTCTGAAGAACGAGGAGAATCATGGAAGTGGATCTGGGCTGGACCGAAGCGAGAATAGCAGATGATGTTGAAGGTTGAGCGCAAGGTACTGCCTCAGAAGAAAGAACCAGGTCCAGACTGGGTGCAAGTGATGAGGATGGTTGCACCTATGGAAGAACAATGATTTACAGCTGAGAGGGATGTGAAGAATGAGCTGGAACGAACTAAAGATAAGTAGCAGTCAGCCAGGCCAGGATGGTCACCTCAAAGGGAGGTGCAGTGATGGTTGGGGCCGAAGATAGCTGAGGTTGTACTCATGAAGCAGCTGAGGAGGGATCCTTAGGAGCCTAATCAGATGAAACTTGGGATGGCTGATGATCCTCCTGTTCAAGGGGTAGTTTTTCACCTTCATTTAAAACTCAGGTAGGACTGACTGCGTTTCAGCTGCAAAAGTCAGAATATCCTTGGAAAGAGGAGGAGGATAATCAATTGGCAATTCTTCCGTGCCAGCTGAGGAACAGTTAGTCTAAGCTCCATCCTTCCTGATGTCAGCATTCGCCACTTTTGAGGGAGAGGGAGGCTGGTGAGAATCCATGTATGTTTCTTTGATGAGGGCAGCCAGATGATCGGAAGTGGGAAAGGAAAGACAAGAACTGATGGGCTTGGACTGAGGGCTGGGTTTCTTGTCCTGGGGTAGAATAGACTCATGGGATGAGGACAGCTGAGAGAAGGTTTGCCCAACAGCTGGAACTGGGTTTGTGGGGAGAATACGAAAAATTGGCTCATTAACTAGATCCTGGGCAGCTGGGGATTTTAGTTGTGGAAAAGAGGAAGTTTGATAGGCCACCCGAAACTCACAGAGTTCTTGAACTTTGTTGAGAAGTTCATTCCTCTTTATGGGTCGATCCTCACAGATCTGAGTCCACTCCTTCACTCACTTCTCCTCATTTTTCCAGAAGGTTGCCCCTATCCTTGTCAACAAAATGACCATGTCATCAAGGTCCACAAAGTTTCGCCAGTAGAAGTACCTCTGGACTCAGAGGGCTTCTTGCAAGGTCAACTTGACGTAAGGATCCTCACGTCGTCTAACTGCCTCAATGATGTCAGCCAGCTTGGATCGAGCCGAACTTTCTATCAGGTCCTCTACCTTCTTGCTCCATTTGAGGATGTCCTAATTTTCTTAGGAATCGGAGCGAAGGGATAGGCAGAGCTCATCTATCCATTGACAGAGATAGTGAGAGTGAGGGATTCCAGAGGTAGGAATGACTCCGGTAGATTTCAAGGTGTGATCAATGGAGAAGGGGTTATCCCTCAGGTCCCAAGGATGATGGGGACCTTCACGGGGATGGTTGGACTGACCAGCTCTAGACGGAGGAGGACCTGATTCTAGCATATTTCTAATGGAGGAATCGGTGATGCTGCTATGCGCAGGGGCAGCTTGTTGCTCACTTGGCTCTTTGATCAAAACACTCCCAGGCTTCCCGGGGGAAAGTATCAGCTTTCTAGCCGACTTGGCCTTGGGTTTGGCCGGCTGTTTTCCCTTAGCCTTTGTTAGGGCTACCTCCTTTGAAGCCAAAGTTACAAGAGACCTTCTCTTGGCGGGAACTGGAGTCCTTTTCATCCTAACTCCAGTTGAGGCCATGACACTCTCCATTTCGGAGAAAAGGGCATCATGGGCCTTTTTATTTTCCACCGCTGC
>AYJT01044801.1:0-10638 GCA_001278415.1 Ocimum tenuiflorum
TGAATTTATTGATAGCCCACTCTATTTTCTTGTAATTAGTCCTTGGGTTGGCCAAATAACCTTTTATCCAAGGAATCCTAGGCCGAGTAGGAAAATGCCTCCTAAGTACTCTATAAATATGGCTTTGTGATTAAGAATCAAAATACAATTCACGTGACAAATCACAGAAACCCTAGAGGGCTCATAGGGGGCGACGTCTACACTGGGAATCCGAACTTGGAGATTTTGCGATCTGTCATCACCGGACTACGTGAAATCAGGTACGACATACAACTCAGAATCCAATCTGGAGTCAATTTCTACATCCGTAGACGATATTTATGTCAAATTCACAGGTAATTTTCACTATTCCTATGTGTTGCAAAGATGCATGCTTAGGCAAAATAACTGATGTATGATATGTCATGGTATCCAAAATCTGGTCCAGGCAAAACGAATCAAAATTCAATTTTTGCATTCCAACTAGTTCTTCCTTCAAGAACTGGGGTTCCAGTGGTTTTGTCCATCACAGCTGTCTCGCCTAGACCTGGGGTTCTAGTGACTGTCTCCATCATAGCTCTCTCGCCTAGAATTGGGGTTCCAGTTGTCTCCATCTCAGCTGATGACTGAGCTGGTTCCTCAATTAGGTTTCATGGAACTGACATTTACTCAACTGCTTCGGTGCTGTCTTTGGCTGGGCTTCCAACTTGAGTTGTGGTTCCCCCTACTTTAATGGCACCTTCAGTTGAATCTAGAATTGTATAAGTTCTTAAGGTCTCAGTGAGAACTTCTGCATCACAGATGTTCTCGGTCGTTTGGACACTTACTGAGGTTGCTGAACTTTGAACTGTGCTCCCAGATTCATGCCTAGCTGGTTCTGCTAGTTGCACACCACGGGTATTACCCAGCTGGATGTCAGTCTCATCGGCATCTGAGCAGTTCAAAGTCAGCTCCGCAGTGTTCCTGCGCACTAAAGTAGATTTATGAAAAATAACATTGCATGTTATTTCCACAAGAAGGGTTATCTTGTTGAATACCCTAAATGACTTGTGAGAGGGGTATCCATATCCCATGTGAAAAGGTATTCAATTTTGACTTTTCATTATTGTGAATATAACATGGGCAACCAAAAGCACGTAGATGAGTCAGAGAAGGCTTACAACCCTTATACACTCTGCAGTTCTTCTCATTCCGAACCTTTAGAATCAGCTCTGGCAATGCTATCTTTACTTCAACCTTACCTCGCAGAAACTCCACCCATGTGAATTTGGAAAAGTCATCGATCACCACTAAGGTGAAGCTTTTCTCTCCAACTGATTAAGGAGTAACTTGCCCGAACAAGTCCATGTGAAGAAGTTCCAAGACTCTAGAGGTGCTTGGCACGACAGCTTTCCCTTTGAAAGAAGTCTTGGTTTGTTTCCCTAGTTGACAGGTGCCGTACACTCCTTCTTTCTTCATTACCTCAGCTGGCAGCTCTTCGACCAAATTATGCTTGACAAGATGATTGACGGTCTTGAAGTTGAGGCGATTCATCCTCTTGTGCCATAGGTAGTTGGATTCTGTTGAGCTTCTTGAAACTAGGTAGGAGCTAGGACCCCTGTTGTTCCAATTAACGATGTACAATCCTCATTTTCTGATGCCACAGAGGATAACTTCCTTGGAGATACAGTTCTTGATCAGACACTCATTTTTGGCTAACACCGTCTTGTAGCCATGTTCTCCAAGTTGACTGATGCTCACTAAGTTATGCTTGAGGTTTTCCACGAGTGTGACACCATTGAGGGTAACTTCACTGATCTTTACAGTTCAAGTTGCCACAATCTTCCCTCTAGAATTATCCCTGAAAACGACTGAAGGACCGTTGACTGGTTTGATGTCGAACATAATTTCCCTGATCCCTGTCATGTGGCCTGAGCACCCACTGTTTAGAATCCACAGCTCAGCTGCTTTCTGCCATGACTATCTCTCTTCTGTGATCTGCAATCATAGAGAGGATGATTAAGGTACCCGTCTTACTTTGGGTCTTGAGGGGTCAGTAGGTTGATAAACCCTTTGGGGATCCATACTTGTTTTATTTTAAGCTTTTTGACCTCTTGAGCAGCTTCTTTCACTGCCTTCTTTTTCATCTAAAGTTGGAAATACATGCGATCGTGATGCTTCTTGTTAAAACGTGAATGTGTGTGTGAGTTACATTAAATAGTTGTGTTCTTAACTGGAGCTGGCTTTTCTACGTAATCTCGAGGAATTAACCCTCGGACAACTGTCTTGGGCTTTTTGGGTTGATACCCTAGCCCTTGACGGTTGGTTCTCTCAGTCAGTTGACTGTACTCAGCATAGCTGAGTCTTGCCCCTTTTAGGTGTCGTCTGGTTGAGGGTCTCCAGTCTGACTTAACAGAACTAGGGTGTCTCCAGCTAGCTTTCGGGTTGATTTGTAGCTGGTGCCCTGGTCAGCTGAGTATCCTTTGGCTTTATAGCTTTAGGAAGGGCAACTATTGATCCAGTCAGTTGCCCTTTCTTCAGTTGTGCAGCCTTGGGAGCTACAGCGGACCTAGATGACTAGCCAGTTTGAGTTTGGGCAAGGAGAAACACTATTTTCTCCTTGCTCTTATTCACGCTCAAGACAATTTTGTCATTCAAAGTTGATGGTTTATGTCCTAACCCACCCTTTCGATGCATGATTTTTGAATGCTTATGAGATGCTCCAACTCTCTCGAACTTTTATTAAAAGATGTAAATATTTTATCTCGCTCGAGGTTTTTATTCTTTAAGGTTTCTAGTTCAGTTGTGAGGGCTAAGTTTTCAATCTTAAGTTTTTCAATAACAACTGTGTGTGACTGAGCACTTTCTAGTTCAACTATTAGTTTTAAGACTTGCTCCTTGACAGAAGCATTTTCATGAGTAATTTTCGATTGTAAAGTGCACATGTAGTTGAAATCATTGGAAAGAGATTCCAATGATAGATCCTCAGAGTCAGAATGACGTGACTCTGAGTCCTTATTTTTGTGCTCATGCATATGCAAAGACTGAGAGGATTTCGCTACCTCATCCTCAGCTGAGATAAGTGCAATCTCAGTAGTTTCCTCTTGGATGTCAGCCATGAATGCTACAAGCTGCTCCTCATCATCAGAGCTGCTAGCTGACTTTGATTTCCAGAACTTGATCATCATAAGGAATATTCGGCATCTCAATTCTGGTCAGCATGGCCTTTGCATATGCTTTTGAGACCTTTTTCTAGAAGCTCTTCTTCAGCTTTACTCTTTCTTCCTCACCAATCTGTGGACAATCAAATTTCAGATGGTTAGGAGAGTTATATTGGAAATATGTCCATTGCTGTCTCCTTTTGAAGTGCGACTTGTCGGACTTCTTTTCTTCCTCAGCTTGAGCTTTCAGCTTGGTTTTCTCAAGCTTTTTCGTGAGAATTCTCATTTGTTCTTCTAGCTCTGTGCGAATCGAATGCCATGGTTCTTCTTTCTCACAGGGAGGGGAATAAACCTATAACAAAGTGCAGTCTGGCTGGGGTTATCTTAGTCGTGATGGATGGCTTCTCGACTGGCACAACTAGGGGAGTTGTGTATTATGGCTTTTGCTGCTTCCTCAGATAGATTTTCTTGACAAAAAGAACAGTATCCTCCAGCTTTAACGGCTTCTGGGTAGCCTCTTTAGCTTCATGCTCGTTCATTCGAGCTAGGTCAACTCGTGTGCTCGTAGAGAGGCAAACACATCCTTTGCCAGCATCTTGGAGAGATCACGCTCCTTAAGTGATGTGACCTTCAAAAACCAATCTTCTCTTGGTATGTGTGCCAAGATTTTTGCATTGAGCTCAGCTACTGGATATGTCCTTCCAAGATCTGACAGCTCACTGACTATTTATTTGAATCGGCCTTCATCTGCATAATAGATTCACCGGTTAGCATAGCAAATGATTCATATTTTTCCACGCAAACATGAAGTTTGTTGCATGTAATATGCTCAGACTCTTTGGAGAGATCCTCAAGGAAATCCCAGATTTCTTTGGTTGATTCGCATTTGTCTACATTTTTCATCTACTCTTCATCGAGCATGGAAAATAGAATATCTTGGGCCAGATATTCTAGCTGATGACGTCTCTTATCGTCGAAAATCCACTCTGCATGCAGTTTCTCCACATATTCTGGCTGGTCGGAAGTGGTGTGACTGGTGTTGACTCTCTGGATCTTTATAGGACCTTATTCGATCACCAGCCACAGATCCTCATGTTGGCTTAGAAGGTGAGCTTTGACTCTCCTCCAGCTAGTATAATTCTCGATAGAGAACTTAGGCAACCGGGGCGATGCCATCTTTAGAAATAACTGATATAAGCCTGCTCGCAACAAGAAACACTTAAGGAAAGATGGATCTAATCCTTAGTGACACAAAACAGTTAACCTTTAGGACCAACTGCTTTGATACCACTTGTTGACTTGTGAACAAGTCAACTGTCTTTCGTAAAGTTGTTTTGTTATAGAGTAGGTCAGTTAGGGTTTATTCAGCTATACTCTAGCTACTATGAGGTAGTTGAGTTTCAAACACTTAGCAAGAATTTAAATAAATCTGTAAAAAGACACGGATATTATAGAGGGATTACAAAATCATACGTCCTCTCTTCCTTCTAGATGAAGGGAAATCACTAATTCTTTTTGTACGCGATGTGTTAACACGATTTACGATCGAGATTCATCTCCAACGGAAAGCTTCTACCATTTCCGATCGCAAACACTGCAGTCTACGAAGCTTTACCGAATCCACTCCTAGGCTTCTTAGTTTTGCAGGGTGACGATTTATGTTCTCTTCAGGAACTTGAATCAGATTTGGTAGTTGTTCTTAGATAAGGTATATCTAAGAACTTTCTCAGTATCATTGGCTGAGAGCTTCGGATCATTGGGTTGTCTCGAGTTCGAAACTGGGTAGATGGCGAGAGAGAATGAGAGATCGTAATGCGCGTGTCTGTAACTTTTTCTCCTTGCTTTATCTCCTCTACTTATAGAGGAAGGATTTGAATAATATCCGTTGTGAGACAACAGACAAATCCTTCCTTGTTGGCTTCTCAAAATGAAGTTGTTGATGTACTTCTAGTAGGCTTTATCTTCCTCTTTATCCACTGGAAAGTTGGATAAAGTTATTACCCGTTGGTCAATAACCTAGTACTGACTACCTTTTAATGTATAGTGGTAGGTCAGTTATGTTGCATATCTTGTCACTTTTGATATTTTACTGAATCTCAGTTGTAACTGAGTTTAAGGTTAACTAGAAACTGACTTCAACCTTTTCGAAGTGATAGATAGCTGATCTGAGTGTCAGCTTTGGAGACTTCTTGTTCTTCCTTTGTTCAGCTAGGTCAGATTAATGAACTTTTGACAGCTGAGCTTATTACATCTGTTAGGATAGCTGCGAACTTTATACTTACAACTGAGTAAATCAGTTGTGATATCTCTCAGCTGTGAATCACAGTTGAGGGCAACACTTAGAACTCGATCTTCAATTGCTTTTAGGACTTATATTCCTCCAACTTTTGTTCTCCACGAACCTAAGTTATCACACACAATCCTATACATGTTACATTTTAAGACCAGTTCTACTCTAATCAGGTACATTAACGGTGTTTGACATTAATCAAAATACAAGATATTCCTAACACTAAAATAAATACACAATATCCAACTGTTGTTACTCAATTAAAGTTTAACCCAATACTAGCTCATTCAACTTTGATTCGTTTAATATCTAGTTAATTTTTTGGTGGGTGTATCCTGAATACTTTCAGATTTACAAACTTAGTTGATCTCTAGTTGAACTTCGATAAACTTGCTACATAGTATTTAAATTAAATAATTCATTTTTTCTTAAAAACATAAAATAATTTAAACACAAAAATATCACATTTTTACTCAAATTTATTATTTTCTTATAAGCACAAAAGTTACTTATCATACTTCTCACAAATTAAAAAGTACAAAGCAAGTTCGACAAAGTTGATGAATTTTATATTCTATCATGCAACTCATCTTTAACTCTTTTAGTTAAGGAGCTCGAATGAGTTATTTATTGATTGATGTTCGAGTAGCTCAACTCACTTGCACCACTCATTGAAAAAAGGCCATTCTTTCAGTGCAAAGCCCGTTTCACAATTTACGCAGATAAAAGAAGATAGAAACAAATCCAGTAGCATGAAGATGAAGGTATTGCAACTTTCAGAAGACTGCTAGCAAAAGAATCATGAAGCAGTTTATAACTCAGAAAAGTGATTGACGTAGTTATACAAGATCATGGTAGTACCAGTTCACCTATATATTTGCT
Organism: Ocimum tenuiflorum; assembly: GCA_001278415.1. Lineage (NCBI taxonomy): Eukaryota > Viridiplantae > Streptophyta > Magnoliopsida > Lamiales > Lamiaceae > Ocimum > Ocimum tenuiflorum. Next base: position 6,292 of record AYJT01044801.1, read on the forward strand.
ATACCATACTTGTCTATCTAAAAACTTTATTAACAGATCTCAATTTTCTATTCATCTTTAGCTTCTGAAACTATGCAAATAACAAAATGTCTTCCTAGTCTACATTTCTTATCAACGTCATCCTCCAAGTGGATCAATTAAATAAACAAGAAAGAAAACTAAAATTGGTAATGATGTGATTTTTATTAACTGAATGCTTAAAATTTTAATTTACCAATATTCGACTCATGAGCAGACTGTTTAAATAAGTTAACTTGAAAATATTAAATTATTAATAGCAACAAGTATAACGTGCCATTTATTAACTTGTTTAGTTACAAGATAATAATAAATTTGAATAAATGTAATATTTATTGAGAATAAAATCATACAAAATAATTCGGAATATATCTTAGCGTATCTTTAATGAAAGAGTACGGAGATATTTATGATCATTTACAATTTGAAGTAAATTAATAATGTGGTTGATGATATCAAATATTTTATTATTTTTTCAAGGATAAATGAGTGTGAATAGGTGGCTTAATAATAAAAATTTATTGGACCATTTAATGGAATAGTGTCTGCGATATCTATTTATTAGTTACAGAAGGGGATCAATGTAATCGAAATTAAACACGTTTCCTAAAAAATGTATGAACAATAAATAAAACCCAAAGAACTCAATGTTACTGCAGCCATCGTAAGCAAAATTTTACGTTGATTTTATCACATGCTTTTAGTTTTATTCCAGTACAGAAAATATTTTCAATTCAAGAACCAAAATCATCACGATCAAACTGATAATTCAGAAAAATTAGTTCTAGACTGAAATGAATAATCCAAAAAATGTGGAAGCAAGCAAGAAGATAGTAGTAGAACATGTCAACTAACTACAACCATATTACTTGACATTTTGTGCAATGAACAGCTCCAACAAATTGCGAGGCGGCAGCTTACACTGCAATGGTTTTGAACAGTTCTCCCGAGCAGCCCACCGGTGAAGTCGGTACGAGTTCCATGATCTCCTTAACAACGTCGGCTTTGTCCTTTTCAAACATTTCATCCTCTGCACAAGTAGTCAAGCATTTCTTAGAGCTGTACCACTATCTATGTCGGAATAGTATATTGTGATGACAGTGTGTTACTACCTTTGTCAGTGTTGAATCCATCCAAAAAGCGCACGAGTTTGCCTCTGTTGGCACATAGTATGTTGATGATATCAGTCGGCTTGTTCTGGTTGACCACAAAGAGCTGAAAGATGGCCAAGGTGAGTACACAAAAATTGATTACACAAGTAGAGCTAATTTTTTCAGTTTGGAAAGTATGAAGCGCATGAGGTTGAACCTTGAACACATGGAATGCATCGATCTGTATGCACTTGTGCGTCGCCTGAAACGAGCAAGAATCAGCACGTTTAGATGGCTAGAACACAGAATGCTTATGAATTGCATGTCATTTTGCAGAATCTCGTCTCTACTTGGGCTGCGGAATCTGTAAAGTAAATTGCATCCCAAGCCAAAAATGAAAAAGCAAAATGTAGAGGTATAAGGAATATTACCCTAAGGAGATTCATTAGAACTCTCATATTGTCCTTGGAGCTGACGTAGCGCATCATGATGGGGGCATTTGATCTGTCAAGCAAGATGTCTCCTAGAAGCTGTAAAGCAGAAGTAACACTGGTTTCAATTGCCTTAACCAACATTAACATTAGTAGGCATTTCTCACTTATAGTTCAACAGTGCTAAGGAACTAAGACTTTAATGCATGCTATATATAACAAGATCACAAGTTGAAGTATAGGGCCGAAAATACACGAATTGTGCAAAGTCAGATATTTCATACCTTGACAGCATATCGCCGGGTCATGTAATTTGGAGACTCCAGCATCTTTGAGTTGAATTCAGAAAAAAACTACAAAACAAAATTAGAGACGTGTATAGGTTTAATTTTTTTTTTCAAGAAACTGAAACTTTGGGGAAATTTCATAAACCAAATTATGACGAAGCATGTCAATCTTCTACATATTCAAATGCACAAATACATAGGAATTAGAAAATGGTACCCAGCTATAATTTTCTGTGAGAAAATCTGCAACAGTGGACTTATGCCGTGTCATAAGCTCCTGAAATATAACGCAGGAAAAGCATAAGTTTGGTCATGTGTTGCTATCAAGAATGCAAAGGAAAAATGGCGTTTCTTTTTATATCGCAACCAAGGCATATAAGTCAACCAGTAATCAACATGAACAATCAAATAAAATCTATAGCACTGGACCAAATCATTGTGTTAAGATGTGTAAGAACATCGAGCAATATAAATGTTCACCTATTAGAAAGCTTTTTATGCATCCACCAGGATAGGACTTCCTTCCACTAGAAATATGAAACAATTATGAAGAAAATGGATCCTAGAGATTTCCATACTCAACTACTCCTTAGCATGATATGATGAGAAAAATCGAACCACATGTAGATAGAGACAATGAACCACAGCCAAAAGAGATAAATTATAAGCATGATATACCTTAAAGGTAGCAGCAGCATCCGAAGCAACATCGAAATTTGGAAGTTGAATGTAGTCAAAAAACTTCTTCATATGTGCTGACTTCAAAACATAACTGCCGGCAAAAGAAAATATTAGTACTTTATTACGAACATGATAGAGAGTACTTAAAATAACACATATAAGCAGAATGTGCAAAATATCAAGGCAAGAATTAAAATAACAGATTACAGTTTCTGCACAAGTACAGGTTGTTAAACAGTAATATATAAAATCAATAACTAACGTCTTTCTGACAGTTTCTTACCTAGCAACCACCTGATGTCGTATGCACTCCCTCAACATTCCTCCGTAATGCAAAGCAAGGGTAGGATCTTCATACCTGTCCAAAATGTGATGTAAAACCAGCATGATATATATATGTTTATCGTTGGAGGGATAAAAAGAATTGAAATTCACGCCACAGGGACTCATCAAAGAGAAGGTGATGGAATTTTGATAATTCATTATGTAAACTCCGTCAAGTCTTCTTCTTACAATACATATATCAATATATTATTTTGCCTTTGTCCTGTTTGCAAGGTACAAAAAAAGCTAATGGACAACCTAATCTTAACAACGTCCAGGACTTCCAAATGACTTCAATTCAAATCTTTTTAATTGTGGTTGATATACAAACTGTCATCCGGTCACCAAATGCAGACTAGGTTTTTAGCAGATAAATCCAAAATATAACCGTCGTATAAAGCTCAAGATGCATCAACATAACGCAAATTGGTAGAAAATCCGGAATATATAGCTGAGGTAACTCACCCAGTAATCATAATGTCCAAAAGATCTAGATTCTCTTCCAAGTACTGGGAAGCAATCAGCCGTGAATGAACCATTTGCCTTTGCAAATTCGCAATTATTCTAGTCGCATCCTTGCGAGCCTTTACCAAAATAACAATAATAAAAATTAGTACCTAAAAATAGAAAAACAAAAGAGTACTATTATTAAAAAAGGAAGTTGCAAATCACCTCGAAGTTTATTTTTGGGAGGCAGAGAATGAGCAGCCGCATAGTGTCGTCAGTAAAGAACTCTTGAGTCAATTGGGAACAAGCTTCTGCAACAGGTTCTGATTCTTCAATTCCGTACAGAATTGATTTGAGCTCTCTAATATCGGCATCTAATTGCGCCAGCTGCAATAAACAGAATTTGGAGATGACAAAATCGTGATCTAGTTCCTCCATGAACTGAAGTGCAAAAATATACGATCATACGTAAAATAAAGAAGCAAAAGCATGAAAGCAGAGAAATAACCTTGTCAGAGTGCTTAGGAGAATCGTCTTCGGTTTCGGAATGGAGGAAGAGGAGCAGTCTCCGAGTATCACGTACGATGTCAGAGGGAGTGCGTGGTTTTTTGGATTTAAAGATGTTCTTCATAGAATTGGTGCGCAAAACTTTGGGAACAAGCTTCTTCAAAGTGATAGCAGAGTTGGTCCGCTTCATAGTTTGGTCCTCCTTGATGGCGATGGGCATCTCTTTCCCCTGAAACGCAAGGGGGGAATGAGATCCCGCCGGAATGGTGGATTCCGAATATCGTAGAGTATGGATCAAGAGGCAGAGTAAAGTAGGAAATGGAGAAAGGAATTCAGTTGGAAGGAAGATGAAATTGTGCGGAGGAGCGATGCCATATGCATATGATTATGGGGAATTCCAATTTCCTAGGGAGAATTTGAGGTTTCTATCCACTTACTCGCTTTTCTCCTCTTTTTTCTTAATCTTTATATGTCAAATTTTGATTTAAAGAAACACAAATATTTTGTTATACTAAATATATTCATTTGTATAAGTGCACTTCAATGGATCTTTTTTTTTTT
>AYJT01044802.1:0-10467 GCA_001278415.1 Ocimum tenuiflorum
ATAAGAAAAATTCTATGAGAGTATGACACTGCTCACCCCTCTCACATGAGTATGGTTCGTACACACTGAGGGGATATAAAGTCTTACTTATTGCTAATGGATTCATTGACAACAAATTATTAGAACAAACATTCTACGGATTTATAGTTGTCGGTTTATTAGCTGCAGGAAAGAATCGTGTATTTCATCCAAGAGTATCAAGTTTTTTTTTTCCAAATTTTAGAACTGCTTTTATTTCGAAGGTTCATTTTTACTTTTTATGACTATTTGTAATTTATGAATTTAATTTTTAATAAAAACAATTGTGATATAGTTAGAAAGGAACATGAAATAGTCTCACGTGATCATAATATAAATTAAGTCTTCATCTATGAGCAGTGCTCCTAAAGATCAGGTAATCCCAAAACCAAGATGGGTCCTAATTGAATCCACGGTAAAGAATCGGAAATAGAATTTGATACACCATTTCTCTTTGATCTGACACTTTTTGTTTTTGGATGGTCTACGGCCTCACTTGAGCAAAGTCCTTTTAAGAAAACTAAAAATAATAATAAGAAAAAAAAAATCTACCATGTTTAGGTCCGAAATAATACCTTGCTCAATTTTGAGTTCTTTATCATCAAGTCAAGCTTCAAACTTTCTCATGGGAATACTTTGAAGCTAACGAATTAAATTGAGTCTTAGTCGGACGTAAAAAAAACTTTCTAAATCTGGTTTTATATTTAAATAATTATTATTTTGTATAAAAATAATTTTCTAACTATAAAAATATCACATTAACTCTTTATTAATACAAAGAAAATTAATCAAAGAGTGATCACTAACTAAAGAATATGAGTTTTACAAAATTAATGATTTTGTATTAGCTCTAACGACACGAGCTCACAAGTCAAATATTGTCAAGTTCAAATTTAACTTGTTTAATCAATCAATTTTGTTAAAACAGCTCAAGAGAATTTTTATCAAATTATCGTAAACATTGAAGAGTATTTAGTTAATTTATGAAATATTGTAGTGTTAATCTCACTCCTTTGGTAGTGGGGTGAGGGCAGTATCTCGTGCAATGGTCATAAACACCATTTTATTTGCAATGGATTCTCAGGATAAAGGCATCATTTTTTTTTGCTAAAAAGTATAGCTTCTTGATAAAGATGATTGTAATCGGTACTCTTATAATACAGAAATATCACCCTATTTCAAATTTTTATAATTATTTACATTATAATACATTTCGGCCTTAGAAATTATATATTTCAATATTAGATGTACTAGTTTTACACCCGCGCATTGTGTCGTCCAACACGATAACTCATTCGCTAAGGTATAATTATTATAATTGTACATATTTTTATTTAAAATTTTTAAAAATAAATTAAAAATTATTATTCAAAAATATATAAAAGACAAAAAATATGTAATTAATGATGTATATTTATTATTAGATAAGATAAATATAGAAGAAAAACTAAATTACTGATGTAATATTTTTCATAAATATAAATTTATTCTCATATGCATTTGGTGTGTTGGTTTAAAAATATTTTAATTTAATTTTTGTCCATCAACATTATCAAAAGTGTGATACTATAGTTATCAAACACATCACATTATATGTATAATAAATTTAACAAAATAGAAAGAGTAAAACAAATCAAGAAAACTTGCAAACATAAGAATTTGACGTAAAAATTAGCTCAACATAAATGATATAAAATAAAATTAAAAGAAACTATGTATTTGTTCAAAGAAATTAGTAAATAAAACAAATTAAAAAAATTAAAATTGATTAAATAAAATATTTTTAGGGTTAAATGACAATATGGTTTTGTTGAGCTTTTTATTACTACTTATTGTAAAAGGATACATTATAATATAAATAGATTAGTAAATAAAGTAAAAGAAAATAAAATAGCATAAATGATGTGATGTTCTTTGAAGGAAGTAAATAAGATGAAGTACTCTCATTTAGTATATTAATAAATTATATCTTTGCTGGCCCAATTAGATTCTATTTTTCAATTATTTATAATGTCATACGTTTAGAATAAGACAGTGACACCTATAAGACTACTGTGATACCTTTTAGTATTTGAAGTGACCTTTCTTCAAAAGTATGATACTCATAGTTTAGTTAGCATCCATCACACTAAAGTGGACCATGCGGCCTTTTCACCACCCCATAATTTGTGATGATATGATATATCCAAACGCAATATTAATTCATTTATAAATTAATTAAGGGTTATGGATAATTTTATTGTAAAGACGAGATCTAAAAAAGATAGGTCGAAAAATGAAAGAATCCAGCAAGAAGTCATAATTTAGCCTTGAGCAATTATCACGAGGCTAGCCCTTTTTTTTACATGCGAAAACGGAAGGATTTCAGTGAGAGCAACATTGAGAGCTCCCAAATGGTGTCAATGAGTGTGAGTGCGTGTGTTGTATCTTTTTTGTGTGAATGTGGGATTATGTATTTCTGTCGTACAATATAATATGATCTTATATTAGCGGTCTACATACACCTAGAAAATGACATTCTCTATTATAATCAGAATTAAGATTCCTTCAAACGGTATGCACATGCTGCACTGTTCTAGAAACTTCTGCCTCGTTTGTGGGTGGAGCCTTCAGGTTAGGGCTTCGAATTTGTCATTCTTCAAGGGTTGTTTTAGTACAATCAGAATGGGCTTTGAAGATATTTTTCGAGAATTCCTAGGGGGTTGCCGAGGATGTCTTCAAAGATAGTTGGTCCTTCGAGTTTGGACCAATTTGTCCATTGGGAGGGCTGCCTCATAGTCTGCTCTTGTGCTCTTTTGAGTGGATCACTCCATCCTTGTATGGGCCCTCAGTTGCGCTTTTAGGCAATTTGAGGACATGAATGCGTCAAAATATTTTACCCCAACATAAAAGTGCGACACCTTTTAGTATTTGAAGTGACCTTTGTTCAAAAATATGATACTCATGGTTTGGTCAGAAATCCATCACACTAAAGTGGATCCATGCAGCGTTTTCACCCACCCCCATAATTTGTGATATTGTGATACGAAAATACAAACGCAATATTAATCCATCTATAAACTTGGAATTATTCTAGAAAATAATGAATCAAATAATTAATTAATGAATAGGCCTCATCAATATTACTTCCCCAATTGAGGTAACAACTCTATTACTATCCCATATTATTACTTCATGTGTTTGCATGATTTTCACGTAATCGGTCAAGGAATTTGCGGCATATCGGATACCAATGCATTTGTTTCTTTCGTTACCTAACTGAACTTTTTTTGTTACACTAAATTTAATTCGTGATTTTCCCAAAATATTGTACGTAGTTTTATATATCCAAAATTTTATGCATAAAATGAAAATTTTTCCCTTATTTGTTATACAGGAATGAAAAATACCGTGGAAGTTGAGAAAACATAAGGTTAGTGCAAGTATTTAAGTGAGATAAAAAAGAGAAGCTTTATGGAATGTAGGTGAGAATTCACAAGCAGTAGAAGAAGCCTCAAAAAGGGGTATGAGAAGCATGAAGCCTGGTGATAAAGTTGGGAGTTGGTTATGATCATGGATATCCCCTATTTCAACTTAATAATTTTGCGCCCTCTTCCTCACGAAATATTTATAGAGACAACATAACATAAACAATTGGAATTAATATTGCCATACAATATCTTACTAGTTGAGATTTTAAAGGCAACTTTATTTTCTTGTGCGTCATTCCCACCGTTGCATCTATATGATTTCTTCTTTTGAGAAAATAAATATGAAATTGGCTTGTATATATTTTAAAAAATTTCATGTCATTTACCTCCTTGAGGTACAAGTGGGATAAGCATTTTTTCATGATCTTAAAACATCAAGGGTTCGAGTTTTTGGAGATATCAGCATAGGATTTACTATAAGTCCGTATATGGTATTTAATTTAAAAAAAACAATATCATGTCATGCATATAAATATTCCCGCACCTTCTCTATATAAACCTATCCGCATCTGGTATGGAGAAGCACAAATCGACCGAGACAATTCGTAGATTAAAGCAAATGAAATTGGAGATTGATCAATCAGTCTTTCCATATCAGTTAGGTTAAATATTTTGGTTTTAAGTAGTGAGTCATCTGAATTTGAGGACTTCGTAAGTTGGCAAGTGTTTAATCAAATTGTGTAAGATTATTCTGAACTTCGAGCAGATAATCGATGTGTAGTTATTCTCTCTAAACAAAAATAATCAATTATTTTTTTTTCTCCACGATTTGGTTCAAAATTTAAAAACCAAAAAAAGTTTAATTTGGTTCAGTTCTTGTTCCAACCGAACATATGAAACTTCATTGACTTATTACTATTTATATTATATATACAATTTTAAATTAAAAATTATCTATTTGCTAAATAATTATTTATATCGTAGGATTTTACTATTTATTATTTCATACTATTAAGAAATATTCAACTATTTGATACTTTTATTGAAAATGACATGATAAACTTTTATGTTGTTTCTTAATAATTATCTATTAATTATATAATTCAAGTGTTATTTTAATTTAGATAAAATTGCATGAAAATGAAGGGAAATAGTGAAAAGCTTAGCTTTAACCAAAAACTGAACCAATCAAACTAAATCAATATGGTTTGACCAGTTTTGGTTGTTAAAATTAATTTGAACGGTTTTATTAATTTCGTTTAATTTGGACCGAACTGACATTTTGCATGGCCCTACTTGACAAGGATCTAACATGAGTTCAGAAACAAATTCAACTTAGACCAAGCCAAAATGAGTTAAGGTCATTTGGTGACTCAAGTGTACGTATGAGACTCATGATGGTAAACTTTATTAAAAAAAATGTGTAACTCTTACGTTTGAGGAGTTAACTCCTACAAACGTATGGCGGATGAGACAGAAGGTCATAGGGACGCCTCACCGGTCCCCATTCTAGAGGAGTCCCCCTCTTTGTCCGATCCCGACACACCCAAAGTTGGCCCCAACATACCCATTGGCCCCTCGCAGAGCAACAAATTCTCGCCCCTTCGATGTGAGGAGGCGAATGGATTGAACGAAGAGGAAGATGACCTCCTGGACGATACTGATACTGTTGTCACTTAAACGAGGTAAGTAATACAAATTCTTTTGATTTAAAGGATGACTTCCCCTCGTGTGATGCTGTAGGTACCAAAAGTCGTAGTGAAAATTCAATATTGAGTGTGAATGGAGGCATTTAGGCCAATGCTACTCCTGCAAAAGAAACCCCGATGGGGAACACCTCCTTCAAAGAGGCTCTAAGACAACCCCCAGCGAACCAAAATAGGAGCAGATACTCCACCCATAAGGGTGTGCATAATGCATGTAAACCAGGTAATGTTTAATCATGATAATAGCTGTTGTGAGCCAAAATACTCGTTAAGCCTCAACCGTTGATCACGAGTCTAGGATACAGACTTCGTAGCCACACTCTCGAACTCAGACCCAAACCTGCATGCAACTCAAACTTTCTACCGGCCTTGAAGTTCAAATTCTAGGAATTTAGCACGAGTGCTACCTCTCGAAGCCTCTCAGACAATATTTTCAGGATCGAGATCCCACACAGGATCGATTTTAGGGGGTGGGATTGGATCAGTAGGATCGTAAGATCCTACCAAAAACAACTTAAATTTAACCATAAAATATAATTTTTTATCAAAACAAATATTTTAAATTTAATAATCATTATTTAGCTTAAGTGGCTAACTACAAGTAGTCTAAAATATCATTTTAGCAATATACACAACTATATATATGGGACGAACTTTGAACAATAACATTTTTGAACTCAAGAAGTATATTTCGATGGTTATAGTAAGTAGGCAAACAATTCACGTTCAATTCATCTTTGATAATGGTTCTATTAATTCATCTTTGATAATGGTTCTATTAAAAAAATAACCTCAAGTAGAACATCTTGAAAGTTCAAGATAACTATTTTGATATTAGAATTTATCAAATTCGATTAAAAAGTAGCATGAATCATATATTAAAGAATATAGAAAAAAATAGAATTACAGAGGGAAAAGATGAAAAGTAGAGTATAATTCTAAATTGTTAGAAAAAGAATTTTTTAATAACTAAAACTGCAAGTATAATGAAATAAAAAATAGAATGAGTAGTATTGGTTAGAACATAAGCAAAATGGCAAGAGAGGGTGAGGGAGAGAAAAGGAAAAAGAAAATGAAATTATAAAAAATATCAAGAGGAAAGTAATTACAAAAATGAAACATTAAATTAAAAAAATTAATAAAAAGAGAAAAGAATAATAAAAATCTATTAAATGATATCTAATGCATTGTTAAACTCATAAACTGTAAAAGTAAAATTTCAAAGTTGAAAATGACTCCCAAATCAAATTCATAAACCAAATGAATTATTGAAATGATTAAACTTATACCCATCGCAATTACTATCAAGCTCATACACATTCATAATGATTCTTGACAATTAAATCAAACGCTCTCATATTGTTATTCTTTTGCTGTCTTCTCTCATTTGTTCATTGTATGCAGTCGCTCTAAGCTACGTGTAATATTGGCAATACATCTCAATATTTCGAGCAAATGATTGAGTTGGGTTGGGGGAGGGGGCTTTGGGGCTCACCCTAAGCAAAAATAATTTTTTTTTAATTTTATGATGTTTGATTTTTTTAAAAAATAATTTTTTTTTATAGTTTACGTGGACTACAATTTTGAGTTACAGTACTAGAAAAAAAATAATGCATTTAAAAAATTTGAACACATTTGATAGTTACTGATTTCATTTGTTTACACATTTAATAGGGACTCATTTCATTTATTAATTATATTACAAGGTTAGAGTGTTTGGTAAATTCTATTATCCTAGTCACTTGTCAAAATTATTTAACTTTATTTTATACAACAAAAACAAAATCTCCCCGCTAAAAAACACATTTTATATATTATGTAGAATATTTAGAATTATTTGAAAATAGTTTATAGATATTGATTGGATGACTCTTCATCTTCGAATAATTTTTTGTTGACATATCTTATTTTTTTAAAATTAGTATTGATATATTACAAAAGTCATTTGTATTGCTATTATTAATCTTTTTCTTGACTGTGTGGAATTTCTTATGTGATATATAACGGAGCCCCTTAAACATAATTTTTGGTTTTGCCGTTAACAACCACTGTATAGTGAAAACACCTCTTACCATGTTAACTAAGACTAAATGACAACCATAGGTGAATAAAATCTATGGTGTTGATTCATCCAACTTCTCCGAATTCTACACTGCATATACAACAAAATTTGGTTGCATACTATTTTGTTAAAAAATGAAAAAGGAATAAAAAAAATCAAAAGGCTAAGGGATTAAACACTTGTATTTTTTGGAAATGTAAAGAAAAGCATCTAGATAGGGAAGAACATGGTAAGGTGGAAGTTAGTTGTAACTCTCTTCACTTCTTCCAGCCGCATATGGTTTTGACATCATCAAAAATGAGGAAATTGTTAGGAATATTTGTATTTTGAGTGATGTCAAAAACCATTAGTGCAACATTAGTATAGAAATGATCTTATAATATAATGATGTATATGATTGAATTTTAATAGCCTAGGTTCGCGGAGAACTAGAGCTGGAAGATTCAAGACTAGAAGTATATGAAGATCAAGTTCTAAGTACATACCACAGCTGAGAAGATCTTAGCTGTGAGACCAACTAAACACAACTGAGAAGGACATAGTTGACAGTTCAATCATGAACTGACCAGCTGAGAAAGAGACAAGAGGATTCCAAAGCTGACAAGCAGATAGCTAACTGTCACTTCGAAGAAAATGTCGAGAGAACTACGTCAATTCTAAGTCAACCTTAAAGTCCAGTTGTCTCCAAGTACAACTGAGACAAAAAGAAGAATATCAGAAGTAACCATACCTACAAGCAGAGCTGACCTACCAAATATTTCCTTAAAAGGTAGTCAGTCAACTAGTTATTATCCAGCGAATAATAATCACAACTGTTTGCCAATCGGATAAAGAGCTGATAAAGCATGCTGCAAGTACAATCAACGATACTATTTTCAGATGCCGATTTTGAGGGATGTGTAGATTGTGAGACAACGGATACTATTCAAATCTCTCACTTATAAATAGAGAAGTCACCAAAAGAGAGAAGGTTACGAGTTACGAGTTTACAAGCATAGTTATCTGCTCTTAGGCTCTCAGTCTCTCTAAAGCATCTCAGCTTTCCGAGTTTTCTTACTCGAGAAGCACTCGAGATCTAAAAACTGTTTACAGCTGAGGATTCCAGGAACTTTTCCTTAGATTTCCATCTAAGAAAGAAAACCATAAATACAGATCCAAATTCTTGAAGAGAACTCAAATCTTCTCCTGCCGATCAAAGAAGTCTAGGAAGCAGATTCTAGTAAAAGCTTCTAAGATCAGCCGTACCTGTGACCGAAAGCATTGGAAGTTTTCTGTTTCAGAAGAATCCTAGTTGTAAACCGTGTTCAAACTCTGTGTATAATGAAGATTAGTGAATTCCCTTTTAGTGAAGGAAGAGAACACGTAGGATTTTTCATATCCGAACCTCTATAATATCCTGCCTCATTTACAAATTCTATTTACTTATTTATCTAAGTGTTTGAAACCAGCTACCATTAGTAGCTAGAGTATAACTACTAAACAAATCTAAATTCTACTCGACAACAAATACTTTAAAGAGCCAGCTGACTTGCATTACAAGTCAGCTGAGGCATAAAAAGGGCTCATCTTAATTCCACAATTTTCACTAACGCTTCCGCAAAGTAATATACTCTGATTTGTGACCAACAAGTGGTATCAGAGCAGTTGGTACAAAGGACTAAATGTTTTTTAGAACTTAGGACCAGATCCATTTTTTGTCTGTGTTCGTTGCAAGCAGGATTTTCTTGAGAGATTCTAAGATAGCTTCCACTCGTCTGACCAAGTTCACAATGGAGAACTAGACAAGCTAGAAAAGGCGCGTCAAAGCCCATGTCCTAAGCCAACACGAAGATATGTGGTTGGTAATAGAGGAAGGCCCCATCAAAATCCAAATGATCAACACCAACCGCCAAACCAACGATCAGCCAGAATATGTTAAGAAGCCACATGGTAAATGGACGACAGAGGATAAGCGTCGTCATCAACTAGAGTACTTGGATCAAGAGATCTTATTCTCAACATTAGATGAGGATCGTATGAAGGACATCGCTCACTGTGATTCTGCTAAGGAAATCTGGGATTTCCTTGAAGAGCTATGCAAAGAATCCAAGAAGATCACACGGAGCAAACTCCAGGTTGCGTAGAAAAACCTGAATCATTCTCTATGCTAACTGGAGAATCTACCATGCGATGGAGGCTTGTTTCAACTCCATTGTCAGTGAGCTCTCAGCTCTGGGCAGAACCTACCCCGTAGCTGAGTTGAATGCGAAGATCTTGGTAAGGATATCGAGAGAAAACTGGTTTATAAAGATGATAGTTCTCAAGCAAAGAGATCTGTTGAAGATGCCCACCAAATATTTGTTCGTCTATTTGCGAGCACATGTGTTCGACCTTGCTTGGTTAAACGAGCAAGAAGCCAAGAAGAGTACCCAACAATCGTCAAAACTGGAGGATGCGGCCCTATTCGTCCCAAAGAAGTCCTTCTCAGTCGCATCAATCATATGCATCACCAACCCCAACTGACAAACCCTCGAAGTCAACTGAGAAGCCTCCAGCCAGCTCAATTCAAGAGCTAGAGGAACAAATGCGGATCCTCACAAGGAATCTAGAGAAAGCAAAGAGCAGAGCCCAGACAGCTGCTCAGGAAGAAAAAAAAATCGAGAAATCTCAGTTCTCGAGAAGGACACAATGTGCTTGCTTTGAATGTAACTCTCTTGATCATCTTAAGTTTGATTGTCCTCAAATTGGAGAGAAGGAACGACCGAAGGTGAAGAAGAGCTTTCAACGAAGAGTGTGAAAGGCATATGCAGAGGCCATGCTAACCAGAACCGAAATGCTGGATATTCTATATGATGACCAAGTTCTGTAGTCTAAGTCCACCAGCAGCTCGTAGCCTCATGGCTGACATCAAAGAGGAGACCGAAAATATACTTACCCCACCTGAGGATGAGGTAGTTGATCCCTGTCAATCATTACATGTGTTTGTTCATGAAATCGAGGACTTAGAGTCATGTCATTCTGACTCTGAGGACCAATCATTGGAATCCCTCTCAAAAGATTTCAGCTACATGTGCACATTGTTGGATTTTGGTATACGTAAAAGCTAACTTTGTTTATGTTTTATACAAAATTAACTATTTTTATGCGTTTCGTATAACAACTAGTCCGTTTATCTCGAATAACTAGGGTGGATCATGTAGCGTGTAGGAGATCACAGTAGATTGCATGATCGGTAACCCTAAATCAGATATAAAAAGTAATCACAACTGAGGCGACTTGAGGACGAGTCGCC
>AYJT01044806.1:0-11348 GCA_001278415.1 Ocimum tenuiflorum
CTCAACAAACATCACACCAAACCACTGTTCCAAAAGGCTCGGAAACTCAACATAAATCGCAGCAAAGCCCGGCTCCGTTCAAAGCCAGAGTGACCAAGGAAAGCACTTCACCTGAAGAAAAGCAACATTATGGTAAAGTAGGAGCAATCGAGGAAGAGAAGAAACCTCAAGAAACCAAAGAAAAGAGTGGAGATGCTGATGACGGAGTTTTCACCAAGAAAGCGGTGAAAGGGATTGCTCAGCTAAATGAAGAGAGGCAGGTGATGGTGAATATGGGGGTTGCTGTGCTTGTAATCGTGTCCCTCACTGCTTTCGTCACCTACAAGTTTGTATCAGCCGATAATAAGAAATAAGGTCTCTGGTTTCAGAGATAATGCAACGCCGACGAAAAAGAAAAAAAAAACATGATGCAAATGGAATTACAGGGTATAGAGATACATATAATTTACGTGTAAAGAGAATTATACTGATTAAGAACTTATACATTCAACTCGTCTCAATTCTCAGCAACCTCTCCTCAATAAATAAATAAATAAATATCAGCAACCTGCTCAAATTATCGCTAGGGTAAGAAATATTTCATACATGACAAACTCAGAGCAAACTGCAAAGTGGCGCACCAGAACGAACAACTATTAAGCCAACCTAGTACATTTCAAGAAAATATATATAATTAGACTGAAGTCTTAGATTGCCAACACAACACCACAAGTAAAACAAACTAATTCAGAGTTCAAAATCTTTATATCTGGACTGCAGCCATTTGCTCCCAATAGAAAGAGAAAATATAGGCTGCTTTCACAAATTAGTCTTGGTAAAAATGTTCTGCAGGGAAGGACATAGAAGATATCCAAACTTTCATGATAGAACACAAGGAAACGGGAGGCCTTGTTTATTGGAAATTTCAGGAGCGGATGTGCTTCTGGAGGGCAGACAATTAAACTTTGATTCTTCCACAAAGTCGCCAGTAGGATCCTTGATGGAAAAGAGATCTCTCGAAAACCCATATATCACGTACAAGAACCTGATGTGCAAGCAGAGCACCAATATATTTGAGCAACAAAAAGGATACCATTCGATGAAATTGCAATTGCTATAGAAATTTAAGGGTTTCTAGGGGAATATAGTTTACCTGACAAGGCTTGCAATAATTTTCTAAATAGTTTTTTATTTTGTTTAATTTAAATCTTATCTTTCATTCATTTGAATAAGTTATACTTTATTAGCTTTGGACTTAATAGCATCAACGATATCGGAAACAATGCTTTGCAAATTATACTAAACATCTACTTGCATTTCTCAGTGACTAATATTGCAACAGACAATGTCAATGTACGGAACATATGCAGTTATAGGCTTATAAAAGCATCATACACGCATAGATTAATAAAACTGACAGCAAGGAGAGACTAACAAGAACATCAGGCGGCATCATCACCTACCTCTTTGTCTTTATCACCAGCAACAATGGCTCCATTTGAGTCATATGCCTCAAACTTCTGCAAACACATTAAGCACATATGAAAACACGAAGGCATATATTACAACATACAGGCATTAATAGATCATTCCATTATTCATTTTAATCTTACAAAATATCTTGATGAACTCAGTTAAAACTTTCAAATAATCTAACTGAATTGACTGCTATTAACGGATCTGTACACCAATATACCATGCTTTTAGACTTTTAGTCTAAAATTAAACAAAAACAACCGGCATAACTTGGAAGAAATATGGACTTCAAACAAATCCTAATAAAAAAATATGTGATGTGCCTTTTGAAATAATGATGACTGCATGGAGCCCATCCCAAAACGTAGGAAATCCTACTCCCCATCCCTCCCAGCCCAATCACCAAAACAAATTAGTCAAAGGCAATTACTCTGGTATTTGATTCAATGAACTGTTTTCTGTCATTTATGTTTTCTGGAAACTATACAGCGACAATCTTTTCACTTATTGCTTTATGCAAAATTGAGAAGGCATGTTAGCATAATATGTAAACAAAAGAATTTAGTCCCGTATGGTCATAGTTGAAGTGTTTGGGTTCATCGAGGAAGACACCACAATTTCATCAGGAACCAACAAAGGCAACACTGACAATCATCTAAGGTTAACTACTTCTCACTGCTTAGGTACCAATCCTATCCTGATGTAGTTTTTTATGATTTTATATTATAACTAAACTAAAAAAATGGAGTGGGTGAATATATAAGATGCAAAAGATTAAGAAATTCAAATGGAGTTCCTTTGTTGGAGACGAATTACAATTAGTTAAGTAGAACAGAAGGCCCACAAAAAAGTTGGGTTAGGAAACTCAATTAAGTATCCTGACTATGGATTCCCTAAGAATCAGTTATGTTTCTGTGCATAGTAAAATATAATGTGACTTACTGGTACAATTTACCAACATTATAGAGGAACTAAAGTAGTGTAAAACCTATAAGAACTGTAACAGTGTAGAAAGTGGATAGCAATTTGAAAAAGTTTGGAATAGTTTCTACGACGAGCTAAGGCTTTGTTTCTATCCAGTTAAAGCGAACGAGAATATAAACCATAGTGAGGAAACAACAACATGAAATGAGTAGATCAAGGAACAAAGTCAAGCATCTTGGAAAGGAGAAACAAAGGGATGCCATAAGATCTTGAATTTGGATACTTATCAATATAATTCACAGGAGATATTATCCACTATAAGCATCAGATTTCATAATTTTTTTTTATAATTAAAGAAGCACATCAAGCTTGAACTATTGGATTCATCTTTCTACAACAAAGATAACAAGGTAGTTGAGTAAGCATATTCATCTTACAAGATCTTTGTAGGGCTTACAAGATGTTGCTTCTTATTTTTAAAAATAACTTGGTGGGTGTTTGGATGATCGAGCTTATTAGATTAAGTTAGTAGTAACCAAGTTGTAATTGCAATGACTAAACTGTAAGGGATATTCCAATCAAAGATCATTTTCCAAAAAATCGGGGTCCCCTTACGGCCATACTTTTACAAAAAGAATATATAAGATCCTAATATCTTATTTTAAAAGCATAAAAAGCAATATGATTGTTTTTAAATGGTTGACAAACACGTTTTAGGTGATTATAAGCTCTATAAAATCTTAGGATTCACTTTAAAGAGCATATAATAGCTAAAACAAACACCTCACCGTAGTCTTGTTCAGTTGGTGTAGTTTTTTTCATCTTATCAATTATAATTACAAACGTTGAGGATGGACCTACTTCTCCATGCAGTAATTTTTAATCAATTTTGCATCAATAAGATATAGAAACAGTTGAATAAATCAGCCAGCTACTAGTTCGGCATTCAAACCCTCAAGTTTACCAATTTGAAAATGTATCAAGCACTTGGAATTAGTTATAGCATTAATTTATACAACAGATTTAGAGATATACTCCATTCTCAGAAAAACATAGTATCCAACTGCAAATTCGGTTATGTATGAGATTAACCTCTGAGAGGTAACAATCAAACAAATCTACAAAGATTGGCAAAGTTGGCTTCCAAATTTACCTGTTTACTGAGAAACTCAACCGTTATTTGAGCAAAGGATCTCATGACGTCTTTCTTATCAGTACCAATCTGCAAAAATAATAATGGTAAACCTGATGAAAGCTGAAGGAACGGACATTGTAAGAGTTTTACCATTTAAGTCACAAAGTAATCTGTTAAAGGGAAGAATAACTTGCATGACAACAATTCATTGAACAATAGGAAAAACAAATAATAATAAAATTAAAATCCAAAAAGCAACTTCCCTGTCCTTGAAGCTTCGTATTCCAAGTGCCACGTGTCACTCCATACAAGGAATTAAACCCTATATACTTTTGATCTACTAGAGACTAACCCTATTTAATCAAAACAGAGCTCTAATAATAAAATAGATAAAAAGACCGGGCTCATTAACTTAATAATCACAAGGAAACTAACTTAATAAGGAACTCTCTTAATAATCAAAAATAGCAAATTCTAAAATGATTGTTGCTTCATCTCTAAAAATTCCTCAACTCATCCTAAACAACCATGTCCTCTAGCCTCAAGGCTATGAGATTCAAAAATTGACCAAGTGATACATGCTCTTCAGTCCAAGTAGCATCATCTTGGTCCTTCCCTTGCCATGATATCAGGATCCCATGACCTCTCTCCATCCCACGCCGGACCAGTGATATGCTATAACACAAATCTCCACACAATAAGAACACCACTCAATTCGGCAGTTGTTGTACATTAACCTCGATGGCAATGTACTAGCAGACAACCCGGAGCATCCACAAACATAAGCCAAACCAGAAACAATTACTCAGCGTGAGCAATCCAAGCACACAGATCATGCTCACTCAACTTCAGTAATTCTAAACAAGATGAGCATGACAAAAGAAGCTACCAGCATAGCCAGTGTTGCAAAAATCACAAGAAAAATGACTTGTCCAGCCAGCCTTGTGGAAATAACTTGGGCAATTCCCCGATGGGTGCAAGGGCTGCACACAGAACTAGCCCACACTCTACCAAAAAGGCAGGCAATGTAGCCTTCATCAAACCAATCTGCTTCTACATCTCGATAAATTTTACTGCCCTCCACTCATTATTCCAAGTCAGCATGCCAAAAAAATTTAGAGTAAAGAGTGAATAGCTTGCAACACAACAATTCACTGAACATATATATTATAAAGTAGAAATCTAGTCCCAGAAGCAAAGCACTGAATCCACAGCACTAAGCACCATTGCGGATCAAGAACTAAGCCTTAGATACTTTGTACTACAGACTAACTCTAGTTATAGATTTTAATAATCAATATAGAACCCTAATAATAAAGTAGAGCCAACGAATCGGGCCAATTGAAAATTAATTTATAATAACTCAAAAAGGAAACTAATGTTAAATAAGGAAATTCTCTTAATGAGCAAAAATAACAAAACCTCTAATAAGTGTTGCTTCATCTCTAACATTATCCATGCAGTTTAGCTGTTTCTCTTTTAAAACTATTATAATAGATTAGGGAAAGGGAGTGGCAGGTATCGAATTCAAGACCTCTTGATCCTTGAGCTCAACAAAAGGATAAACAAATCTCTTAGAATTACCCGAAGGTAAAACTATATGATTAAGTTGGATGATTAAAAAGTAAACCTCAATCAACATAACCATTTAGCAGATGAGGTGGTACTGGATTAACAAAGTATGAGACTTGCCCTCCTTTATACCAACAATTAATTTTAAAAAGGAAAGGCTCAATCACTCATCCAAATGCAGGATTACCACCTTGAGAAAATAAAATTTCCATCATCAAAGACACACATAGAAGGAGAGAACTGGGTTTTAAAAAGCGCAAGGTGACTCGAGGCTAGAAGGTCCCAAAATGCCAAGGCATTAGGCGAGAGGGAAATGCAAGCGCCTAAATGATGCAAGGCAACCATTCTTTGAAAAAGTTTATAAATTATGTATAAGAGCTTAAAAATGATCAAACATTCAATGTCACAGTTAAATAAAGTTGACATGAAAAGAAAGCAACCAAAATATTGTTCTCATAGGTTCTAAAAGTAATCATCATATGTCATGCTCTTCATAGGTTCAATAATCATTATAGCTCATCGTTCTGATTTGATGCAGAAAAAGGAGAAATATTGCAGCAGAGAAAATTGGGATTTAGAACAAATACATATAGGACTGTTTCTCCTTATTGTATAGCATATAGATAAGTTGAAAAAGAGAATTTTCTAGAAAGATACTAATTTACTTATTTAAAAATATAGATATAATAAGTATGGGGGGAATGCATTGCATACCCAAGGCAGCTGCCTCATAGCACCTGATGCCTTGGCCACCTCAAGGTCACCTGCGGGAAATCTTACCCCCACTATGCACGAGGTGCCAGAGGCGCGCCTGAGACACAATTTTAAATTCCAAGGAGAGAATTAACAAGGTAGAAAACATATAGATAGGAGGGAGGTCGCAGGGAGAAAAAAAGAAAAGTTCGTAAATGTATTTAACTTAGAAAGGATAAAAGAAACTAAGAAACCGTGTTAGTTGACAGGTGAAAACTCAAGATGTAAATCCTAAAGACATGATTGAGTGAACTTTATCTTAGAAGACCTCACAAGAACCGACCAAAGAGTGGTCATTAGTTAGATCTCAGTCCCTTACTTAAACAACAGAAACATGAATAAACTATCTTAGATCAACATGCTCAAAACTTCACAACACCTTGCAATAAATTATATTAAAAGAAGAACCTTACATATACAAGGAAGCATAAAAACTAGTCTTAAATAATTTTCACGGTTACTTACCAGACGGGCTCGCAGCGTTCGTATTTTAACAATTGGCATCATCAGTTCCCAGTAAACTTGAGGCCAAACTGTCTCTCTGTGCTTGATTTCATTCTTGAGGGCCTATCACCAAGACTGGATTAGCATCCGAAAGTGGTGGGATTATATTGATAATAAATGAAACAAATACAACTAGAACACGAGTCGTTCACAATATATGTAGAAATAAAGTATATTAAACATACAGAATACATGGTCTCTGTGACAAGTTTTCTCAATGATCTTTTGTCTCCATTGGCCATTAGGATATTTATCTGAAATGACATAGAGAAAGCAAATGAGAAACAAAAAGTCACGAACATGCATGAACTACAGTTGTAACATAGATGCACAATAGCAAATTGGACCTCTCGGTATAAATGAGTAGTTTCTTCATAAAACTTCTGTTTAGAATGGCCATATTTCCTCCTCACTTTTGCAATTGTATAGGCACTTTTTAGCTGCAATAAAAGTTTGTCAGGTCAGAAGCTCACAAGTAAATAGCCTTTGTCCAGGGAAACTCACAAAGCTAGTGGCTAGTACTTATGAAATTGTTGCATTTTTTTTCTCCGGTTAGACTTATCACTACAATGATATTGTGCAAAAGGTCATGGAATAAGACAAATATTTTAATTAAAAAAAGAAAAAAGAGAAAAGGCAAAGCTGCCATGACCACAAAGCTTCTGACGAGAAACATGCCCTCTGAATGCCCTGCCACGTGGCACCCTCTATTGGGTGCCATTTAATTATTAAAATTTATATATATTGAATAATTTAAAAAAAACAAAATTCATAAAAAAAATTCTCTATAAATAAACCCAAATATTGGTATAATTTTACACACAATAGAAATGTGTCTCTTTCTCACTCTTCTTGATTTCTCAAAAAAAAAATTTCTTTATCATGGATCTCAATCAACCAAATTATCCAAATTTTTATCAAAACTCGCAATGGTAGTAATTGAATCTATAATTTATATTTTATATAATTGTAATTTCGAATATCGTGTGTTGAATTTGTGCTTTGTCAATTTATCTTTTTATTTTGAATTAATTATTGCAATTTTTATTTTTTAAGAATGAAATTTTTGTGCATAATAATTTATTTATTATAATTAAAAACATAAAAATAAAATTGTATCTTTTTTTTTTAGTAAATTTTATTGTAGGAGAGAGAAATTAATATTTTATTTAGAAAGTTGGGTTGGGTGGTGGTCACTACGGTGAATGTAAAATTAATTAGGTTGAAAGTTATGATGTGGAAGAAGAGAAATTAATATTTTATTAAATGATTGGGTTGGATGGTGGTCATTACAGTGGGTAGCCTTAGTTTTAAAAGTGTTAAGCGAGGCAAAGCGACAAGGCCCAAAGCATGAAGGGATGAAGCAAGAAGTGATAGAGCAACTCCCAGATTCTAACCTCAAATTCAAGTATCCAAATTCAAACTTTCTCATTAGTCAGCAACAAATATCATATCAGTTATCATCAATTCACCAAATCATATCACTAACACAGCCCAATTTCAACTCCAACAAATATCCATGATACTAACTTATCATACTCAATATCATATTCAAGTATCATATTCAATATCATAATCAAGTATCACCAATACACCAAGTTATCATATTCAACCATAATAGAGCCGTTCATACCCTATAAGTTAAAGTTTGGGTGAGTGAAAAGATATTACAACTTTTCACCACAAAGAATAATGAAGCCCAGAAGGTTTTGGACAGATCGATGCCTCAATGGCTGGCAGAAAGAGATATCGACGGCTGGGCACTGGGCAGATGGCAATAGCTGGCGGAGGGCAGATCGCAACGGTGTTGAGTGGAGATTGCGACGCGGCGGGATACGCTCGGCTTTGTGGGCGAGTGGGCGACGGGAATTGGAAGGATAGAATGAAAAAGGGGCTAAAAATTATAAGATTTGACCTAATTTTACTAATGGGCTTCGGTTCCTCTAAGCACACGCTTTGCCTCGCTTCACGCTTCAGGCCGCTTAGGTCGCTTCGGACGCTTTTCTGTCGCTTCAACGACAAGGACCACTCCAGCCTACAAAAAGCGGTATGTGGGATTCTGAAGCGCGCTTAAGCACGCTTCAAGCACGTTTTTTAAACTAAGCTTCTCTGGGAAAAATTTTCCAAAAGGCAAATAGATCCGTCCTAATATTTATGGACATCAGTACTTTCCATTCCTTTAAAATGTAACCAAACACACCTAATATTTATGGACAAAAAAAGATCGACGACGTATAGCCAAAGCTATATCGTAAGCACCAGGCTCTCATAATTAACATATTTTAAAGTGATGCATCATTCAGTCCGTTAAAGGAAATAAAGATGTCCACTGAGATACCTGTGAAAAAAATTCTTCTTTTGTTCTTTTCCAACCTGATCGAGTAAGGAATCTGGAAACAACATTATAAGCTAGTCATGACAAATAGTAAATGCCTTCGAGTTCAAATAGAAGAAATGACATCAAGGACATTCTCAAAGTCAGTGACAAGCCATCACATCATAATCTGATGTACTAATCAGATATGTTATGCTATGCAACTGAGGTCAAAGTCAAGATGTATGTACATCTCTCTGAGCATAATTCAAGTCGCTACTAACAATTCCAGTGGGACATTTCTTTGGTATGATGTCATGATTTATAAGGCTTATGCCAATCAACTAATACTACTACTTACCTCTTCCAGAACGAGATTGGCTCACTGGGTGAATATGGGTCACCCACAAATCCAGGACTTGTTAGTGACACTTTGACAGAAGCCTGCAAGCATGACATTTAAGAATGTCCCGGTTATACTATGAAAGAGGTACTTCAAGGTGATAAAGTTCATTTACATATGATTATTCATGCTCATGATTCAAAAGGTCGAGCAAAGGGAATTCATAAAGAGAAATGAGTATGAAGTGCTACCATAGGTGTATTATCTTAATTTGCTATACCTCCAGCTTGTAGACTCTGTAGATGAAAATGTTGGAGAATATTTCCAACACAAAATACTGTGTGAATTTCTATTTGAGATTCTAAATATTATATATACCACTCAATATACATATATCATTTCCCTGAACCCAACTATACTATCAAACGTCCTGAAACAAACAAAATTGAGATTACAGATCCTAGGCCTAGCTTCAGGTCAAAAACAAGCATCTTCTGAAAAAAAAAAATTCTTTAATAAAATGAGTGCTATCATTAATTTAAGCCAAAATTTAGTACTTATTATTTTGTAGATATTTTGCAAGTGCACATCTGAAGTCAGTTCAATGAGAATTCTTATAATGTTGATGTAAATTTGATTTCATGGGGCACACCTTAGGAGCAAACCTATTAGTTTAAGTAGGTACT
This sequence comes from Ocimum tenuiflorum, assembly GCA_001278415.1. Lineage (NCBI taxonomy): Eukaryota > Viridiplantae > Streptophyta > Magnoliopsida > Lamiales > Lamiaceae > Ocimum > Ocimum tenuiflorum. The sequence continues at coordinate 9,687 of AYJT01044806.1, forward strand.
ATTATTTTACATTGGAGCCAGCTTGTGCCGCTGTCTGAGACTCTGAGTCTATCTAATAATGCTATATCACAATAATTGGCTTGCCAATTGCAGGGATTATGTAAATTTAGAATTTCTAGGTTTTTTCATCTGGATTTACCTACTCACTATTTCTTTCTCTATCTAATTATGGCAATATGCCTATATTGGCCACGAGCAGGCATATTGTTTACTCATACAGCAAATTAACAGGCTCCAATAGGGAGTCTACTTATTCTAGCGCAGAAGTAGGACGAGCACAAAAACTAGTTTTCTGAGTGCTGACAATATCATGATATTTCCAATTAACACATCTCCATTGTTTGCTATTAGATATATTGAGAGAACCCTGTCACCATAATTCTAATCCATGAGAGGGAGCTGCTATTTTAATTCTTTCTTCCATTTTCCATCAAAATTCATTATCATGTGTATGAATTATGATGACAGGGGAAAGAATTAGACGTCCATTCTCCCACAACATTATAGTATTATACCCCACATTCTACATGTGGAAGTTGCAGGTTAGCCTAGGACCTCTCATCATAGAAAATACATGTTTGGTATTTCAAATGCTTAAGTTTGAGATGCAAGTTTGGTGCATGCAAATTATCAAGAACCTCCATCATACATTTTCCCACTTGTAAAAGTTCGCTCTCTAATCCATCCTATCGTGTATAGCTCGCATACTAACAAAATCACAACTCTAAAGTAACTATCATACCGTTTGTCGAGCTTGAGCAGGAGAACTTGTTTGTGCTTGTGCTAGTGCACTAAGGAACCTGACACAGATGATTCCCGGATATTTTACCTCCTAAGGATAACAAAATGCAAAGTATATATTATACCTCCTAAAGATAAAAATTGCAAATTATATATTAATTGAGAATAAAGATAGGGAACGATTAGAGATACAAAAGAAGCATGACGAGACAATGCTTTTCAGGTTGACCATACAAAAGTAAGGCATTGATAATGATAAATGAACCAATACATAAAACACAGACAGCCAACAACACCTTGGCCATAATACTTGATGGGTATTTTGCTATATCACCATCCGCAGATCCAGGGGAATATCAACATTTTGTTTTTTCTACTTCTCGAACATATGTAGAGACTTCGGTACCGCAGGAATAAAAGCAAACAGGAAAGGGCAATTTTTACAAGGAAAAGAGATAGTTGCTTGACAAAATACATTATTCGGACCAATTTAGCAACTGAACAATTTCATTCAGCATCAATAAGCTCGAATTCTGGGGAGATGATTTCTGATAATTTGGATAACTTCAAAACTTTCAATGCAAAATTTGTGGACAGGATGGGATCGTGGCTCGTAGAAAAGCGAGCATAAAAGCAGAACGCAAGGGCTAGTATGTTATGCCAATCTGAAAATTGCTCAAAACCCCCAATAAAAAAGAAAAAATTATGCGCCGAGCTAATTGGCCCTCTGGCGCCCTTACTAGTGCCTAAAAACTGCAAATTTGGTCCAAACATTACATGCATGCAGTTAGGAAGAAAATGACGGAACGAGTTAAGTCGTATATAGAAATGTCGTAAACATTTAATCAGAATTTCAGGGAAATGAAGATACTGACAGGTAGCAGTTTCAGCGGCAAGTACGGATTCTCAAGCGGCTGTTCA
>AYJT01044841.1:0-10028 GCA_001278415.1 Ocimum tenuiflorum
AGCTGTTTGTGGGAGGTTGTGAGAGATTTGGAAGGTGACAATGTGTGGAAGCCTTTCATTCATAATTATCCACCCAAGAATTTGGCCAACCCTTTCTTCCAGAAATTTGGATGGATTCACAACCAGGATTCAGTTCCTCATGACTACCAGATTCCGGATTGATGACTTTTTACGATTAATTCTTTTTTCTTAAATCAAGAAGTTAGGTGGGAACTGGCAAGATTGTTTTGTAGTGTCCTCTTTTGGACATATAAATTGTTATTTCTTAATTGTACCAATTTGTATTCCAGTCGGGTTACAAATTGATCTTGATGTAGCTAGTTAAATATTGCTAAGTGGCCGATTTCAGTTTTGCTAATTAGCAGCATATTAAAGTACATGTCCATCTCCAAATAAAAATATTAAGTTTGCGGACATGCTTCACGTCTTATATTATGTATTAAGAAATACTTAAAGCATTACAGATCCCATGTTATACAATCGTGTTACACATTGTGTTATATTGCATGAACTATTGACAAGTGTACAAATCAAAATAGATCAATTATGATAGAATCTTACTCTATTAAGGACGTGATTTATCTCCATTTATTTGTACACTTGTCAATAATCTAAGCAGTATAATATAATATATAACACCATTGTATTACAGGGGATCCGAACCGACTTAAAAGTGTTATATATAATATTACAGAAAGTTCTAACAATGGCTGCAACCAAATGGTGGTTGCGGGTTTCTATTGCACAATAGTATTGCAAATTGTGTTACACTCTCCGGATGATTGACACATGAACTAATTGATAGAGATAAATCACACTATTAATAAAGAAAGATTTTATTGTGATTTATCTCCATTAATTAGTACATGTTAATCATCCTTATAATATAATGTGTAACATCAATTTGTAATAGAAGATCTGAACCGAACAAGCAAGAACCCTTAAAGAATATTTATAGATACAAAGTTTAATGCCTATTTTTAGAATTATATAAAGAGACACTCTGGATCCCCTATTACACAGTGCTGTTACACATTGTGTTACATTGTTTGGATTATTGACAAATATATCAATCAAGAGAGATTAATTATGGTATAATATTTTTTTAAAAGAGTGGCATATCAAATTAAATCTTCCAAAACAGGCTTTTCGGTTATTAAAAGAGTGGCATATCAAGAATTTTTTATTCTTCTTTCTTTTTTGTAGAGAGAGCTTCATTCTTCTTTATGCATCATCTTCCTCCTCCTAGGAATAGTCAACAAAAGTTGTAGTTGTTCAACTTTACCGGCATTCGCAAAGTAACTCAGCTGCTCGGCCCTCTTTCTCTCCATTCACATGAGCTCCAACTTCTTCTCAACTAGTTGATAAAGGGGGCTATCTCATAACTAGTGATGCCGCGGTTCCGGTTCGGAACCACCGGTGCCGCAGTTCTAAAAATCTAGAACCGGAATTGGACCGTCCATTTAAGATTTCGGGTCCCGGTTCTGAATCGGGAACCTCCGATTCCAGTTCTAACCGAAAGTTTTTAGGTTTTCTTTTTAATTTTGTTTTGTATGATTTAGCAATTTAGAATTTTCGATAAATAAAGTAGATGATATATAAAGTTGTAAAAACTGAAATTTGAATCTATTGAATATTATCAATATGAATTGCATTAAAAATTGCAAAGTATTCAAATGAAAATTATTTGTGAAATATAGAAAGCATAAATATTGCTAATACAATTACAAATTTATAAAATTTGAAGTTAATCCAAATCTTCATCTTCAAAATCAAAATCAGCATATCCAAGTCCATCATCGGCTTCCGTGCTTGCTTCACTCCTATTGGTCCCAAATCAGAGATATGTAATATGCGGAAGCGTTAAGGACAGTTGCGAGAATTAAAATAAGTTTTATCTTAGCTGACTTTGGAATAATTCAGCTAGGTTACTTAAAATAGTTTGTCGTTTAGTCAGTTAGGATTTACTTCAGTTATACTCCAGCTACAGAGGCAGCTGGGTTTTAAATACTTAGCAGAATCGGTAATAAAGTTGTAAATAAGCACAAATATTTATAGAGGTTTGGATTTAAATAATCCTACGTCCTCTCTTCCTTCAAAGAAGGGAATTCATTGATCTTTGTTATACACGGTGTTTTGAGCACGGTTTATAACTAGAATTCTTCTTAAATGGAAAACTTTGAGGCTATCGGTTGCATGCATGGCTAATCTTGATGCTTTACCGGAGTCCACCTCCTAGGCTTCGTAGATCGGCAATTGAAGGTTTTAGTTCCCTGCAGAACTTGAGACGGGTTTAGAAAGATGTTCTCAGATGAAATCTAAGAACGTCTCGAAATCCTTGACTGTAGAGAAAGCTGAGGACGTCCGGTGGGTCTCGAGTTAGAACTCGGAAAGCTTGAACACTTGAGAATGAAGAACGAGAATAGGCTTTTGCAAATTGAGAGTTAGTAGTCTTCACTTGTCGTTCTTCTCTTCTATTTATACTTGACGGATTCAAATAGTGCCGTTGGAAGGTAGGTGAAATGTATGTGTTGAATAGTTAAATTCGTCGACAGAGGAGTAGAGTCGTTGTTGTACTTACGACAGGCTCTTTCAGTGCTTTATCCACCAATCCATCATCTTTCGACTATGGACCGCTGAATATTATCTACTGTTAGAGTACTTTATCAGAAACATTCCGAAAGTCAGCTCTGATTAATCTTCTTTTGTCTCAATTGTTCGAAAGACAACTGGTCTCGATTTCTGACTTGATAAGGAGGGATTCCTCAGATGTGAGTTCTCCTTTTAGAAAGTCAGCTCTAAAGTCAAACTCATCTTGAGTCAGCTGACAGTTCTGGAAGAACTGCAGCTGGGTTCTTTTCATAGCTGACTAACTTCAGCATGTGCGACACACACCTGGGACGACATAGTTGGATCAGCTATTGTAGTAGAACTAATTCTTCAGACATATTCTTAGTCTTGATCTTTCCAGCTTTAGCTCTCCACGAACCTATGCTCTTACACGTTAGACCTATACAATATTACATGCTAAGCATAGTTCTAAATTACTGCCATGGTTTCTCACATCATCAAAATATCTTAATTCCGAACAATCTTCCCCTTTTTGATGCTGTCAAAACCATGCACGACTGAAAAAATGAAAGAAGTGAAGGGAGTTATAGACTTACTTCCCTCTTAACATGTTCTTCCCTAAATATGTCTTTTCCTTAACGTTCAATAGTAATAAGTGTTAGAAAACTTGTTTTTGCGAAAAATTATAACCTTGGAAAGTAAGGAAGAGTTGTAGCTGACACTGACTGCACTTAACTATGCATACCCAGTTGTAGCTATGAAAGACAATAAGTATGATATTTGAGACAACAAATTATTGTTATTCAAAGATGTAGTCAGTGTATTTACTTTGATGTTCAGATTGCATTGTACATGAGATGGAGAAAATAAACGACATACAACGTAAACAAAATATAGCTGACCATCTATCTCTTCAGCTGGTCCCTTCTTCTCTCTGTTTCTTGGCTGCTACATCCTTTTCCTTGGCTTTTCTCTTTCTCTTCTTCTTTTTGACAGCCTCTTCTTCTTCTTGTATTCTTCTCGGTCCCTTTTCAGTCGCCATTCTTCCCCCTTTTTGATAGCATCGGACAACAGAGTCATGCTCTGAGTAAGGGTCTGAAGGCTGAGTAGAATAACCGGGTCAGTGTTGGGCTGGACTGGGGCAAGAGCCTAGGATGATGCGGATGGTTGAGCTCAGGGCACTACTTCTGAGGAGAGAGCCAAATTCAGACTTGGTGTGAGGGAAGATGATGGTTGTACTTCAGGAAGAGCAATTATTTGCAGCTGAGAAGGATGGGAAGGATTAACTGGAACTAACTGGATAGGAGTAGCAGTCAGCCATGCCGGAATAGTCACTTCAGGAAGAGTGGCAGAGATAACTGGGGCCGGAGAGAGCTGAGGCTGTACTCCCGAGGCAGCCGAGGAGGGATCGTTCACCGCTTGATCAGACTGAGGCAATGGCTAAGGATCTTCCTGTTTTGTCGGTAGTCCCTTACCTTCATTAGGGTCAGGAAAGACCGACTGAATCTCAGCTGGAGGAGCAAGGATGTCCTGGGAAGGAGGCGGAGGAAAATCTTTTGGTAATTCCTCAGTTCCAGTTGTAGAATTTCTAGTTTCTGCTCTGTCCTTCCTAATGTCGGCTGGCGCAGCTGTAGATAAAGAGAGAGGCAGCTGAGAGTCCATGAATGTTTCATTGATTACACCAGCCAGATGATCAGAAGAGACGGAAGGGAGGGGAGGACTGTCTGGCTTGGACTGGGGAGTCGGCTGCTTATCTTTGGCCGAATCTGACTCGGGCGAAGAGGACAGCTGAGAAAAAGTCTGCCCGATAGTTGTAGCCGAGTCTGATGGAATGATAGAGAAGGTAGGCTCTGGAGACTTCAGTTGGGAAAGAGTCTAATACACTATCCGAAAGTCAGAGTTCCAGAAATCTATTGAGTAGCTTGTTTTGGGTCGATCCTCGCGGATCTAAGTCCACTCCTTGACCCATTTCTCCTTGATTTTTTCAAAAAAAGTGGCTCCCATCCTAGTCAAGAGGATCACCATCTCTTCCAGATCAATAAAGTGCCTCCAGTAGAAATATCGTTGGACTTAGTGGGCTTCTTGAAGGGTCAGTTGGACAAAAAGATCAGATGGACGTCCAACTGCTTCTATGATCTCCGTCATCTTGGATTGAGCTGAACTCTCAACCAGGTCTTCTATCTCCTTGCTTCATTTTAGAATATCCAGGTTCTCTTGAGAATCGGAGCGAAGGGGTAGGCACAGCTCATCTATCATCTGGCATAGATGATGAGAGCGAGGAAATCCTGAAGTCGGGATGACACCTGTTGACTCCAGGGTGTGATCAAGAGAGAAGGGGTTGTTCCTCAGGTCCCAAGGATGATGAGGACCTTCACTGGGATGGCTAGACTCTCCAGCTCCAGATGAGTGAGGGTTTGACTCCAACATTTGTAGGATAGAGGAGTCAGTGTTGCTGTTATGGACCGAGATAGCTTGCTGAGCAGCTGGCTCCTTGATCACAACACTCCCAGGCTTCCTGGGGGAAAGATTTAGTTTTTAAGTCTCCTCAGCTTTAAGCTTGGCCGGTTGTTTTCTGTTAACCTTGGCTAGGGCTGCTTCCTTTGCAGCCAAGGTCACCAAGGACCTTTTCTTCGCGGGAGTTAGAGTCCTCTTTTTTTTAGTGATTCCAGCTGAGGCCATTACGGCCTCCATTCAGAAAAGAGAGCATCCTCAGCTTTTTTCTTCTCAGCAGCTGCCAGGTGAGCAGTTTGAGAGCTGGTTGTGGGAAATGTAACCTTTGCCAGTATCGCCTGACTTCTGTTTGGACTGGAAGGGGGACTAAATCCCTCATCGGAAGTGGTGCGGATGGTTGGCCTAACTGGGCAAGGGGCTTTCAAATTACTTACAGGTTTCTTCGCGAAGGAAGGCGGAATGAAGTTGAATGAGCTTAGTTCCTCCTAAGGCCCACAGCTGGCATCAGCTTCTCCAGCAAATAGCTGATGGTGAGTCCGAATTGGACGTCCTTTTCAAATTTGTGGGTCATGGGAACGGTGTGCTTCCTCTCAACATTTTCTAGCAATTTGTTGAAGACGAACTCTGCCCGGTTCGCCCTGATCCCATCATCTATGGCCATCATGGCCTTATATTTCTTTGCTGAGAGCTCAGCCTTGGTCCCCAGGTCACACACGACCATTTTATTTACTATGTTTAGGAGAAGAGTGTAGAAATAACTGAGGGAACTCTTCGGAGTTTGCATCTTAAATTTGGGCTCCGCTTTGTTATCGGTGGCCCTCTACCTCAGCCAGTGAGACCTTTTTGGGTGATCTGCATCGTCAAGGTACTTCTCTATCGTACGTCCCTCCATGGACAAGGCAAAGTGCTTGTTTAGAAAAAAGGGGGAGACAGTTATTCTTACCCTGTAGACTTTGGTTGAGAAGGATCCGAAATCTTATGCAATACGTGCCTTAGCATAAAACTCAGCAAATAGGTTCGGATAGAAACGCTTGGGTGCTGAGGTCACCATTCTCAGCACTGTGGCCTTCTCCAGCATTGCCACAAACTTGGTGTAATTATCTGGATCATCCTCAAATTGGCGTTTGAGGACCAGAAGGTTAAGTATCTTGTTCTTCTGAACTTGGAGCTCGCGTCGTTGGGCGTTGGTGAGTTTTTCTGGATTATCTTTTGCTATAGTTACCAAATTGGCAATGGGAATGGCCTCGGGTATATTTATCGGAGAGTGGGTAGAAGATGCCATAGAGATTGATTAAAGGTTTATGATAGGTTTGGGAAGATGATTAAGGATTGCAGAATGTAAGAGATTGAAAGATGATCGAGAGTGGAAAATTTCGATCGGATGATGAAGGGGCCCTGATATAGGTATCTTTGGAAAGGAATAGACGACTGAGATTAAATGGGCTATTTGTACTCAACGATCCAGATCACCTGTCCTTGCACAGAACGAAGGCGGTTTCTGACCCTTTGAACGTGTGCAGACGCTTTTACATGTCACGACTCCCTGTTGGCTTATTTTGGCGGGCAAATCTCATCGCATTGAATGAGCATTTATGTCATTCAAATTTTGAAATAAATGACATTAAGCCTCTGACTTAAATACCCTTTAACAAATATTTCTCCTTAATAAATGAAATTAATTACCGATAGCTGGAACTCAGTTCAGTTTTCATCATCGTTGTCCGGTATATAGCTGAGAGCTTGGACTCAGCTTCATCGGACTGAGTAACTGACAACTAATTGGTTGATGAATGTCCCACTCAGAGTGATCAATTCATCAATCAACAGTACCCTTAGTCAGTTCTTAGTCCGTTAGCAGAGAGCTGGGACTCAGCTTGCAAAATGCGACAATAGAATAATTGAGAGCTGAGACTCAGCTGATTATCTTCTAGTAATCCAAAAGTCATAGCTGAGAGCTGGGACTCAACTAGTTCCTTCCTTAAAAATAATTTGTTGATGACTGAGAGTTGGGACTCAGTCTTTTCCATAATTTAATCGTCTGCTCCAGTTACGATGTCCAATTCCAAGAGACCCAGTTGTAGACACAACTCTTTGAAACGAGACTCCTGAAGTGGCTTGGTGAGAATATCAACAAGTTGATCCTTAATTTTGACATATGCAACTGACACATCCTTCTTTTCATCGTGATCGCGAATGAAATAATATCGAATGTTGATGTGCTTTGTCCTGGAATGATGAACTGTATTCTATGTGATAGCTATAGCACTGTTGTTATCACAGAATATCGAAACTGCTTCCGTTGACATCTTGTAATCAAGCAACTATTGCTTGATCCAAAGTACTTGAGCACAACAACTTCCAGTAGCTACGCATTCAACTTCAGCTGTAGAGGTGGCAATTGAGTGTTGCTTTTTGCTGAACCACGAGATAAGCTTGTGACCAAGAAATTGACAAGTTCCACTATTACTTTTTCTATCGATTTGACATCCTCTGAAGTCGGAATCTGAATATAACCTTAAGTCCAAACTATCATCTCTGGGATACTAAAGCCTAAGGGATTCAAAACCTTTTAGATATCGAACGATCCTTACAGCTGCATCCATGTACAATTTCTTTGGATTGGATTGAAATCTCGCACAAACTCCAACTGCATAGCTGATATCGGGTCAGCTGGCAGCTCTTGAGTATATTTCTGTTGATTGATGAAGATACCTTCAGGCATCTGCCGTACTTGTAGTCCTAGGAAGTAAGACATCCTCCCTATCATACTTATCTAAAGATTGTCTTGCATCAGCTGGGCAAACTTCTCACCGAGAGCTGGATTCTTAGAACCGAAAATGATGTCGTCGTCATAGATTTGAACTAGAAGAAGATTCCCATAATCTTTAATACGGAGGAGAGTCCTGTCGATCTTCCCTTTCTGAAATTCATGCTTCAGCAAAAACTGAGACAAGGTCTCATATCTAGCTCTCGGGGCTTGTTTCAGGCCATACAGGGCTATCCGGAGCTTGTATACTTTGTTTCCTTGCTCGAAGCCGGGAGGCTGTTCCACATACACCTCCTCAGTTAGCTCGCCATTCAGAAAGACACTCTTCATGTCCATTTGATAGACGATGCATCCATGGTGAGCTCCATAGGCCAAGAAAGCCTGATTGCTTCTATCCGAGTTACTGGTGCGTAGGTTTTGTCAAAGTCGATGCCCTCGTACTGAGCGTATCCTTTGGCCACGAGTCGAGAATTATTTCGAGTGACATTGGTGTTTTCATCTCTTTTGTTCTTGAATACCCACTTGGTGTCGATGACCTTCTGATGGTTGGGTCGGTACACCAAGTACCAAACATTGTTTCTGATGAACTCGACAAGCTCTTCTAGCATAGCAAAGATCCAGTCGGATGAGGCTACAGCTTCCTCCAGCTTGGAAGGCTCTATCTGGGATAGGAAGCAGCTGAAGAATGCTTCCTACGACCTTGTATGGACTGGATCGGATATGTCGTCGAGAATATCCTCGACTGAGTGATCTCTCAGCCAACGAGGTGGTCTGATCACTTCGACTAGAACAAGTTGGGTGTCGGAGGAGGGTAACTAGGCAACTGGAATGGGAGAGTCAGCTGCAATTGGTACTTCCACCAAATGGTCAGATGAAAATTCCTTCGTTACAGTTCTTCCTTCAAGAACTGGGGTTCCAATGATTTCCTCCATCGCAGTGCTCTCTTCTAGAACTGGGATACCAGTGGCTAACTCCATCGCAGTTCCTTTTTGAGGAACTGGGGTTCCAGTGGCTGGATCCTCCTCAGCTGATGTCTCTGCTATATCATCAGCAGCTGGGGTTGGAGGGGAATTTTCTTCAAGTGATCCTTCTTCAAGCTGGGTTCCATCAGCTGCTAACTCAATTGTCCAAAAGACAACTAGTCTCCATTTCTGACTTGAAAAGGAGGGATTCCTTGCATGTCAGTTCTCCTTTTAGAAAGTCAGTCTGGAGTCAGACTTATCTTGAGTCAGCTGCTAGTTCTGGAAGAACTGGCAGCTGGGTTCCTTTCATAGCTAACTAACTTCAGCTTGCGCGACACACAGGTTGGACGGCATAGTTGGATCAACTATCGTAGTAGAACTAATTTTTCAGACATATTCTAAGTCTTGATCTCTCCAGATTCAGGTCTTCGTGAACCTATGATATTACAGATTAGACTTATACAATATTACATGCTAAGCATAGTTCTAAACTACTGACATGGTTTCTGACATCATCAAAATATCTTAATTCCTAACAACTCCGACATCCGTCTCAGAGTTGACTTCGTCATCTAGGCGGAAGTGTCTCCGATCGGGCTCTTGTTCTCGGTTTAGGGCATCCGTCCAATCTTTTAGAATTACTTGGATTTCAAGGTTGGCGGGCTTAAGGTTGAATCTTCGATCATCCAACATATATCCTCCATTACTAAATGCTTGTTCGACCGCCACCATCGATACCGGGATCGCAAAGAATTCCTATGCTATAATGCAAAGGATCGGATATTGCTCTTGCCTCCTAGAGCACCATTGAAGGACATCCACTTGTATCGCTAAGTTGGGATCACCGTCCTCTCTTACCTGCATACAATCTCCAATATATGTTTCGCACAAATACATATCAAGTTTGTTTTGTGACGAACTACTACAACCTCCGAAGGAGCCTAAGGTACCTTGGTTTATAGCTTGTTAGAATTTTGCTAACAAGGGGTTAGATGAAATGAGGATGATGAAGATGAAAATGAGGATCATTTAGGTTGAGATTTTAATAAATGACCATAGGTTTCGCTATAATGGACATAAAGTTTATCTAATGTATGTCTAGTTTGGATCTTAACAATTGCGGGGTTTGGGAGGTTAAATAATTCTAAGGGTACTCTACCCTCATCCTCGTCTCCTAAAAAGGCTAAAGTTGTTAGAGCTTCGTAATATGTATCTATCAATTGACACACGCAATTATACTTACAACTAGGGTAAAAAATTCGAGCAATAAAAAAAAT
>AYJT01044873.1:0-16207 GCA_001278415.1 Ocimum tenuiflorum
GATAATATTATTTAAAAATAATTTCGTTTCATATAATTTGTTTTATGGTGATAAATGTATACTATAAATATTATCCGTTTGATTGAATTAATTCATTATTTTATATATTAAAAAGATATAAAAGTTATAATTTTTATAATTTCATCATTTCAAAACATGAAGTCATTACGTGTTTTTGCATGTAATCCTTACTAAAAGAATACAAAATATTAGCATTTGGACAAGGGGTGGAGAAGACCCAGACCCATCTCATAGAAAATTCCAAATTCTGCTCTTTTGCATGCAGATATATGTACGTGTGGATGTGGCCAACAGTTCATTTCCTTCGACCTTCATGTATATTTTTTTTTTCTTTTGTCTAAGGTTCTTGCATAAGAGTTAAGACACTCTTGAGATCTTTTTCATTCATATAAAAGGATGAAACAGATACTATCATATATATCACTAAAACTAATTTAATTTTTATATGATTATAACTCTCATTTTTATTATTTTATAGGTTAATTAGCATGAACCATCTCTTTACTAAAAAGATATTTCAAAGGGGAAGCATTCTTTTTGGTGAAGGGATACTCGCATACGTCTCATGTAATTGCATCAACTTTTAATTTTCCTACGTAAAACTTATTTAATTATCTTCTTATTAATTGTACTCTTGTTTTTTATGGAAATGAATTAAATAGGAAATCCTAGTGTTTAACTAAAAATAATTTGTCCTACGAAATATAACTTGACTTTTTTTTGGAATACACACCGACTTCATGCTGCTGTAATACGTTCACTTAAGATGTCACATGTAAAAAATGAAAATGCATAAGTTGATGTATTCTTGAAGCAAATTAATGACTTGGGATTTTCAAATTTTTCTGTTTCAGAAATGATTCAAATTTGATCGCATTACCTACTTATTCTAAGAATATTCAGAATACATCAACTTATCCAAACAAGGAAAAACATCATGGTCAACCATAACAATTTGTACAAACATAAAGTAAATGACATTACAAGTACAAACAAAATGGTTTTCAATTTCAGGCATGCCTAGGTAAAATTGCATGACTCTTAAAGATTGACAGCAAACCAACCTGTTCAACACATGGTTATATACTTAAGCATTTGAAGAAGCTCCACTTCTCACAGCTCATACATAATAATGGGAGTTCAACAAACCCAATCCACCAAACCTTTCAATAAACTCCCCAAATATTTTAATTATAACTAAAAATATCATTCTGTTGTTGAATCTCCAGCAATCAACACTGCTAAAATGTACTCTTTCGAGAGTAACAAATATCGATGCTACGTCTCATCAAGCTCTGATCTCTAAAGCCGATCCAACGAATCAAACACGCTGTCTTGAGAGTCGAACTGAAGACTCTGTAGCAAGGAAGAAAACAGATTTATAGCCATTGAAATATGAAATAAAATGAAAGCAAATAAAGGGTTTACACTATAACCTGAAAATCTGGTGGAGTATCAAGCTCTAAGTTGTATAGGTCACTAATTCCACAGCTTGCATTGGCATCTTTATCGTGCAAGCTCGTGTTAAAATTTACTTGAGTTGAATCAGCGAATGCAGCATAAGGCTCGATGATTTCATTGCATAATAAGTAGTCTACTTGACTTAAATCAGCAGCTCCAGAGTTTGCACCCAAGCCAGTCACATACTCATCATCTCCTAACCGAGAACTATATGAAGCATGAGATGGTTCCTTCATATGATCTGATTCCTGCTCCACAAAAGAATAACCATTAGTGCAAGAGAAGACAAAGAAAAAGGACATGGAAGGAAATATAATACGAATTTGTCATGAGTAAATGTAGTTATCTTATACTATCAATGCAATAGTGTCTCATAATTAATTGAAGCCAACTCCATTCCACAAACCAATGATATGGAAATATTCAAATAAGCAGAAGCTGTTAGATCAATAAATATAAGGGCTAAAGTGATTAGAAAGAGTTGAATTTCGCTGCATAGTGAGCTTATCAACTCAACATTGTGAATCATGCCAGAACTTCACTAAAAGTTAACAATAAGATGCAACCTGGAGAAATGATTGGAGGAAATAATCTTCAGAGAGGCAATCGGAGTAGGGAGTTTTATCATGACAGGGAGGATCAGGAGTTGTCATCTTAGGAGTCATCGGAATTGCTTGAACTGTCTTCATATCAGTTTCCTCCTTCACCAAACTAGGATATTCATTCTTGTCAATGGCCTTCTCTGCCTGATAAGAGATTTTCGCGACTACAAACTCTCCTTCTTTCTCATCCTCATCTGTTCCAAGATGGTACTGATGCATAACCCAGTTGCATCTATCGGGCTTGGAGCCAGTCTTAGGTGTTGCATACAGAACCATGATTTTCTTGAACCCTTTTAGAATTCCATTTTCCATTATCGGTTTGGTTTTGCCAGTCTTGTGCCAGCGCATGTTTGATTTTATCGCGCTCTCCCCATCCTGGATTCTACGCCGTTTCCTTCTTCCACTAGAGTATGCACTGGTAATTCTGTAGAAGAAATGTATGGTGCTTCCATCTTTTTTTACTCCTGCAAACAAGTCGCCATTCATCAAAATTTGTGAATCATCTGAACAGGTCTTCAGTTGAAATATATAAGAAGGCATGATAAAACTAGGACCATTAAATCTACAATTCATACTATAACACCATTTTTCAGTTAAACCACTCGTAAACAATGAGAAAAAGAAGTTCATGAGTAAGCCATAACAACCATCTGATGCTTCTGATATCTCTAGTTCATATGCATAACATTAAAGTGTTTTCCTCTCTGCTTGCATTTGGAGTTAATGAGGGATAATGCATTGCTTAATTCAACTAGTTTCTGAAGCAACATTATACATTTGAACCTTCAATTCATCTCAAGTCAGTCAAATGATAAAAGATGATAAACCACATTATCTAAGAGTTAGGCTTAACTCACCAGGAAGATTTTCTGGATGAGTGCAGCATATCCCCTCCTTGCCTTCCAAAGTTGGGATGAATTCATCAATGAAAATGTGGGAATCCAATTTCCCCACCCCTTTCTTTGCAGCCAAATGTTCTAACAGCTCCACATCAGATGGATCAAATTTTACACCAGCAGGAAGGCCAGGCCATTCATGAGAAATCTGAAAGAGAGAGTGATAAAGCTTAGTTTCACTAGTAGAAAACCAAGAAGAAGCTATATTTCACACCATATCTTATCTCACAGCATGCTCGAAAACAGGATTGACAGTTTCTAGTACATGCTATCCAAAACGAAACTCCACACAACTTCTTTATCTATGGAAAGAATGAGAGCTTACATCACTATTGTCTATTAGATACTGGCAGTTGGGGCATCGTGTGTTCGCCCCACAATCTTTGATTTGATAAGCAGTTGGCTGACCTGCATTGATCACCTTCTTTGCGAGGGCTCGACTATCAATGATCCATGACCTGCATTACCCAACATCGTCAAGAAACTCCACTCCCACAAATAAAGTTGATGCAGGAATTCAGAATTTCGACTGTTACGGAGTAAAACCAAAGACAAAATGCCCATCACTGCCTAGAAAATTGAGCTCACACAACAACAACTAAGTTAGGCTTTTCCTTTCCCGATTAGGCTAAAATGTATCCATAAAGGGATCTATTTTCAACATTCATCCTCGTTATTAGCAATATCAGGACAGAATCATTCTTAATGCCCAGCATTGATATCAAATTCAAGAAACTCGGCCCTGATATTAATCTTATGCAATACAACTCTATCCGAACTAAAAGTTCCCAACTTTTTTTCTGGGGACGAAAAAATCTCCTTTATCTTTTAAAAAAAAAAAATCTGAATGCCGTTGGAGCTGTCTGAGCTCTAAACCAAAAACTAGAAACGAGCGATTTCATACCAGAAATACCATATTATATACACAAAAACACGCGTATATATATGCATATGAACATTTTTGAGCCACTCATAAGTCATATCATCTAAACCAGACCATAAAAGGCAGTCAGATGAACATTTTGTTGGCTTCCAACTTCCGATGTTAAATTTTTACCTATCCATTCAGAGATTTATTAAGATGGTAACAACATAAGGTATGAGATGATGAATAGAAAATGGCATCCCGTTCTACCTAGCCATGGATAAGGAGAAATTGGATCGTAAAATGCTCAGATGATAAAATGCATTTTCGTTTGGAGTCGCGAAGAGAGTGTCGGATACTTTCCCCTTCCCCACATACACTGCGTTAAGTAAACGAGTGTGAATGAGCGGGAAAACCTATATCAATAGGCTTGGAACCCCCGAACCTGAGTTTAAGACAGGATCCTAGGCGTGTGAACTTGGTTTGGGTGGGGTCAACAGTTGACTTGACCTGACTCCGAGCCTCGGGCTTTTGTTGCACAAAAACCAGACTTGCAGCCCAAGCTATTAATGGAATTCGATGTCACCTGCGAAAACTCCATTATAACCTTATTCTCTTATGGAATTTAACAAAATCAGGCAGTAATCTAACGGGTGGATTTGCGCCAGAGCTAATAATATGTTTTTAGATTATATATTTTTTTAGAGTTTACATATATAGAAGTAACTTATAATGAGCAAGGGGATGTTTAGTTTCATTTTTAATTTGGATGTAGATCCTCTCTTTTGTAATTTTGAAAGCTAGAGTGTCGAGTTTGAATCAAGTGGGGTCAAATACAATTCTTTGCAAGTTGCCTCTTTCTTCCTTTCCAAGAAAAAGTTCGATTCTTTATTAAATCAAACTTTATTAACAAATAGTTTCGGTATCACAAACTTGATTAAGTGTTAATAAGCTTTCTCCAATCTGTAAATATTCATTATTTCATTTCAAGGGTAAATTATTCATTCACAAAACGTTATCATATTTCATCAACTTCAATATTTTCTTACGACTAAAAAAGTTAATCAAAGAGTTTTTTACTCAATATAAATTACAATTTGAGAATATCAATTTTACAAAACTAACAAATTTATACTTCATACCATCTTTTTTTTTTTTTATTTCAATAAATCAAACAATACTGAATTCAACTAGCTTAGTTTACGAGTTTCAGCTGAGCTGCTTGAGTGAAGTAATAAAATCTTGAACAGAAAAAAAATGTGCACAATACACATCACAAAATGATGATCAGAGTCATAGGGACCAGGAAGAACGGACCATTAAGGCCGGAAACTGGGTGACCTCATCCTTTACATATACAAGACCTGGTTGCAAGTTAAATCTTCCCCCAAATTTCATGTTTAGATATGTCTCAACCTGAAATTGCTTCAAACTTTTTGGACCTTGTAAAATCCCACCCACGCTCAAACCATATCCCAGGCCATCTTCAGGTGAATCCGACATCATAACTGCCCACTGTAGGTGTCCAGGGTTGCTGGTTTTGGTCTCTATCCAAGCTCCTATCTTTGTGTTGTCGTCAATTTCTGAATTCACCATCAGAGAGACAGCACCATCTGAGTTGTATCTTTGCCTACTCCTTGGGCTATCTTCCTCCACAGATGTCTCTGAAATCCTATTATGTTTCTGCATGCTGATGGGGAAAGACAATGCTCCAAGGCGGATACTTCGACATGGTGCTCTAGGCACTTTATGAACACCCAAAAGAGAGAGATTAGTGTATCTAGTGAGTTGCCAGACAATTTGTGCAAATGTAGAAAAGGTGCGTGCTGATTCATTTGTTCTTCCATGGCTAGAAACAAACTGCGCCAATGAGGCAACTACATTTGCTTTATTCAATTTTATGCCGATTGCACTACCATTATTCTGATGCAGAAGTGGAGGTCCAGAATGAGAATTGCCAGTTAGACCCTTTTCCTGCACAAAATGGGAATCTATTATTTATGAGGGCAATACAATCACTTTGAATAGGAACAATACAGCACAAATGCAAGAGCCTAGATAATAGAATGGTTGGTGGACACTCCACCTGATGAGTACTTGTTGTAAGTCCAACATCTCTGCATTGTGCACCCACCGGGATTGCAAGTGCAGAGAACCAATCATTAAAATGTGCAGTGTAGAGAACTTTTGCAAGCGAAAGTGAGCCACCCTGCATATCACTTGTACCATTGGCAGTAAATTCAGCTGAAAGTTGATCTTTCTCTCTTACTACAGCTTCAAATCTGAGTCGTGCATGAATACCAGTCTTAATACCAGATCTTTGAATCACATCATATTTATGATCATCGACATCATCCATAACAAAGACTGCCCCTTGTACATCCACATTTCCTCTTACGTGAGTGCTAGCTTCCTGGAATGGACCTCCCTTGGAGGATTTGTAGAGAGCGAGCAGCCTTTCTACCTTATCCTGTCTGTCCCTAAGTTTCATGATATCTGAAAAGGCTTCTCGTTGTAACCGTTTCAAGATTTGGATCTGTAAATCATACGAATAGTTGTAAAGCTCCATGTTACGAAGCAACAAAAATTTAATCCAACAAGAAGCAACTGGTCCAAGAGGCAAGAATCATAGATAAGGTCAACAGACAAACTTTGTGCCTTGGCATATAACTCAAGAACAAAGGAGCAGTTCTGAAGGTTAAAAATGTTGCTCAGTTCCGAAGCTTTAACAATTTGGTACTACACGAACTATATAACCAAAGTGGCAATTGTTCATCATCAACACCTTAATATAAACTACAATTACAAAGGACACTTCATAAAATACGTTAAGTTTCCCAGACTCAGGGGAGGTTTTTTTTCCCTCTCAAAATGGAATGGAAAATACTTAAGATTAAAAGCTTCGCTAACTTCAGTCAGCTGAGTTCTATCTTGTACCCTCGGTAGAACATTTCAATTATCACCGATAATCAAGACCAATTCCATTTCTAAGCAAACAAATACTTAATCCAAATTCTCTAGTGCAAATAACTGAACGTACTATCAATATCCATAATCATAAGATGAACACTTCAACCACCAGTCATGAGTATAAAAGAGTTTTGAATAAGTTCCATTCAAATATTTGATCAAGTAAACTCATACAGTGACAAAAAGCAAAGAATCCGACTAAAAATCACGAAATCAAAATGCAAATAATCATATCGTAATCACAAAATAAAACTGAAAAGAGGAATCAAAGCCGAGGGAATACCGGAGAGCGGCGGCTGAAATTGAAGCAGCCATGAGCAAAGTCGTTGGCCGTTTTGGTGAGGCGTTTGAGCTCGTCGACGACTATGGTTAGAGGCTCCATTCTGAATTTCAATTTTCAAACTCTAGTCAAGTTATTAGCATATAAGTTAGAGGTAATTCTAAATGTAGCCACGTCCAACGGGGCCTCTTTATTATTAAATAAAATAAAATTAGTAGATAATTTTACCCCTCAATCTCTAATTGAAAGTATAAAAAAGATGGAAAAGAAAAGAAACGGAACCTAGCCGGAAAAAAGAAAAATTCCCACAAGAATTGCTAGTGGAGAGCAAAGGAGTGATGTATGTTCACTTCATATATTCTCTGGTGTAGAGGAAAGCATAGCGCTTTGTAATGCGGTGTGGCTTTGAGCTCAACTCATAACCGTGAAAAAAAGAAAAGCTGCCACCGCCGCCCCGCTGATGGCCGACATTCAAGAAATGAAGAAATTTAACACGCCTTTGAACAAGAGTAAAGCATCTCATTTCTTCATCCCCAAAATCGATACACGCACTTCCACCTGCATCTCCATAGCCCACTAGATCTCAGAGAAAGCGGAAATTACCTGAGAAACAGGCTGGAGGCCAGAGAAGAAGAGAGCGTTCAGGAGCGGCAGCGCCGACGACAAAGCTCAGAAAAGGGTGTATTACGATTTTACAAGAAAGTGGTGTTTGATGATGGCGAGTTCGCAGCAGGGCACGACGTATACATTACGATTGGAGACATCAGACGAGATAAATTCGGATACCACCTTCCCTTTTTTTTTTTTCCTACCATTTGAAATTAGGGCTTCGCTTTTATGTAAAATTATCTGCTAATTTTATTTTTTTAATAATAATGGATTGTATTGAGGTGACTGCATTTAGAATAACGATATGTCATATGCTGCATTCACTGTGGCTTGTTAATATTAAACTAACAAGAACTGCTAAATGAATTAATTGTCCTCTAATCTATTTTATTATTGTGTTAAATTAAAGTACAAGTATTTATGGAATATATTTTTAGTAACCTTCATGACTTAAGAAAATTGAACGTGGATTCTGCATTGCATTATTTTTTAAAACATTATGGGTTAAATATGAAATTTTTATTATATTTTAGTTAATATATTTTTTCAATTATTTTATTAGATTCAATTAGGATATAAAACTGCTTTTAGAATATTAATGGGAAATTATCAATTTTTATATTCAATAATTAGTAAGGAATGAAAAAAATGTTAAGGAGCCTAAATTGGGTATAATAAAATCATGAAATGTTCCAAATTTAAGCTAAAAACATGCAAATTAAACTTGAAAAAGAAATTAACTCAAGTATAATAAAAAGATTTGATGTATAACATATAGTGTAATATAAAAGTGTAACGGAAGATCCGCACCTATTGAACAACTGAATTTTATAATAAAAAGGATTTTCATTACGAATAGGTGAGGGTTTTATGGCTATAACCTTTTCGAGTCTTTCTCCCTTAATTATGGGATTATAGAGAAACAAAGCAATACAATAGAATTAATCTATTTTATTTCAAAACTCCTTACATTCTTGACATCATTCAGCAAGAATATGAAACAACCGCTAAAATTGAAATGCAACACTCGGATTTCGGACAGCACTGCATTAGAAAAGACAAATTTGATGTTTACATTTTGACAGTTAGTCTGATAGGAAGAGCAGCAGTTATTGTGGTCGGTTGTTATTAGCAACTAAGTTTACATCTACCATATGAATGGAGCAAAGGCCTTTGGATGCACCTTATGTTACACCTACAATACATCACAGCAACCCAAACTCCAAAACACCAAGCTCTATATTTAGTTCAGTAGCACTGATTAAAGCAGAAGAAAAACCCTCTTGGCTTGCTCTCCATCGGCGTTTTGGGCGTGTCACAGTCGTCGCCTCTCTTCGCCATCAACGAGCTCGTCCCTGGAGACTCCGGTGGAAACACAGCATTCTTATTGGTCAGAATCCGCGGTGGGACAGCCGGTTCAGGAGGTGAAATCGTCGATAGATAATGCAGGAGCATGTGTATTATCTGAGTGAAGTTGGGCCGCGCATTGGGGTCCTCCTTCCAGCACGAAGTAACGATTAAGGCCAAATCTTGCGGTAGCTCTTCTGCGCTTGGCCTCGCATTCTGAAAACGAAATGCATGACATTTTTAACGTATTAGAGCAACTCCAACAGATGGCTATACTCAAACTTAAACTTATTATTGGTTTTTTTTGCTCTAACCGTACTCCCATATTTTAGTGTTAAGGTGTACTTTTAATGTAATTTTTTATTATCGAGCTGTTTAATTATTTCGATGTGTTTTAATACTATTTTTTATATTAATCAATTTATAATTAATAGTACTTTGCATTCTTTAATAAATAACTATCTTGTAATAACTCATTTTGTTTGAAATTAATAAAGGGTTCAAATTGCAAATTTGATAAATATATTGTTACTATTTGAAAAGTATAAAAAGTAGTGGGAAAAAGAATATGTTGGGGATATTCTTTTTATTGTTAACGGTCGGTGATGAATTACGATAGTTACTGCATTTTGAGTTTAAGTTTTATGTTAATTGTTGGAGATGGTGTAACCAACCAACCACAAGTAAAAGACGAGGAGAGTTACCTTGAAAGCAGCGGCATAGGCGGCCTGGAGATTTGACATGCCTTCGAATGGTAATTTGTTGTGTATGAGCTCCCACAACACGATGGCGAAACTGTAAGCATCTACCTTGTGGTTGTAGTGTTTCTTTTCTCCCTGTCTAAGCGTCACTGTGCTATAAAGCTGAAACAAGAACATCAGGAAAGAGACGAAAAAGAAGTTGCGAAAAGAATTGAAATTTTTGATAGACTACCTCTGGAGCCATCCAGCGATAAGTCCCGGTTTCAGCAGTCATCATCTCTGTCAGTGACTCTTCTCGTGCCAAACCAAAATCCGCAAGTTTGATGGTTTGTTGGTCTGCTGTCAAGAGCAAGTTCTCTGTAGGAAAAACAAAACAAAGGCAAATCAATCAACTAAATAACATTATTTTTTATACAGTCGGTTTCTCAACGGAATAGGGTGTCATCATATTTCATGTGCAGTTTAGATACTCATCATGATACAATAGAATCCTCTAATCAGCAACAAAGATTTGCCCAGTTTTGGTTAAACAGATATCTGGTCCTTGATCATGGCCAAGAATCTACACTTTCAATAATATATGAATACATAGTTAATGGTCCTCCAATGGTCCAACCATCAATGAACATAAACTGTAAGGAAGTAATGGATTTGCAATGTTTCGGTAGAAAGGGGGCAACTGCTCCCTGATCAATGATCACTGGCAAGAATCTACACTTCCAATTTGCAGGTTAAGATAAATTCATGGCATAGTGAAAGATGCTTTCGGCTTGGAAGATATAGTAATTGAAGTACTGCAGTGAAGTCGACCTGATATCAGAAACCAACAAGAGGATACCCCCAAAAATTAACCAAACATATTTAAAGTTGGTTGATCTGAGGTACATAACAGCATTTAGGCAAACTTAAGTTTGCTCTTAACTATTGCAAATTTACAATATATGAGGAAGAGGAACTTTCTAATCTGACAGAAAGAACACAAATATGAGAGAATTGCCACTCACGGGGCCAGCTGATATCTATCATAAATAGTTGATCTCATGATATTGAATTTCAGCATTATAGGCTTAAGAACTCAAAGAAAACTTCAAACTACAATTACCAGGCTTGAGGTCACGATGTATAATTCCGTGTGAATGCAAACATTCCATTGCACGAGCTATATCAAGGGAAAATCCAATAGCGACCCGCATATCCAGGCACCTTGGCCGCAAGTTTAGCAAGTATTTCCTCAGCGTCCCACCAAGTAGAAGCTCGGTTACTATAACCATGACAGGTTCCTTGCAAGCTCCAATAAACTAAGGGGAAAAGGGACAAGTCAATAAGTCATAGGCCATGACTCCATTATCATCATCACAAGAGTTGCGTAATACAAACACATCCAAAAATAGACAACACAATTCATCACTATTACAATAGGAGCTCATATGAGGGTGCAAAATACAAACCTTAACTAAGTTCTTATGCTGCACTCTCGATAGCATTGCAACTTCTCTATCGAATCTGGCATCCCTTTTTGCAATCTCTTCAGGTGTCTCCCCTCTATGCACAATCTTGATAGCAACATTTTGGTTTTTGTATCTGAATGATAGTCAACACATTAGGTGAGATAACTGTTTCACAACTGGCATAAAAAGCAACACCAGTGTCTTGGTGGAAGATCATAGAAACAGTTATAAAATCTTGAATCAAAGCCTCTTATGTTCCATATTATATAATATTATTGTCATTAGTTCCTACTTTTCACCAAACTGACAACGGCAACATCAACGACAGAGATCGAGATTCAGACAAAGTGATAGTTCCTATTCTTCTCTAAAATAAACAAACTACTAAACAGTTCATAAAGTGAACTTTATTCGTGGTGTTAGTCATAGAGATGGAGATCGTGATTCAGACAGAAGAAGAAAGAAGTCAACTTACTTTCCCTCGTATACTTTGGCATGGGCGCCTTCTCCAATCTTCGGACCAACAAAAAGAAGCTTCGGATCGACCACCCATTTCGGGTCCAAACTAAAATCTGCTCCTCCATAATACCCATTCGCAGATCCCATTTCTCTCTTTCTCCCTTTCTCTCTAGATGAGTACAGGCATTTGTTCAAACATCACCAAATCATATGCAAATCTTACATTCAAAACACCCTTGCAAAAAATCTGCCTCAGCTAAATGCTCAGAATGGCACCTCTATCTCTTGTCTCTCTCAGCAGTCAGCAGACAGCAGAGGAATCGGTAGGAATAGAGAATGGGATTCCGACATCTCCATATTCTTGCTGGACAGAGCAAATCAATTGTTATCGGAGACAGAAGAACCGCAACTCATAAAATAATAGAGAAAAAAATCCGGAAAACAATTCAAGTACAAAAAGTTGAAGATTCCGAAGCACGAATTATTGGAAGATTTGATTGAGTGGGGGAGAGAGTTGATAAAAGGCTTTCTCACCGCGCAGTAGAATTTGTGTATTGTTCAGTTTATTTTGTTGTGGCGTTTCGATCTGCAGGGAATTGAGTCCGTGTCAGACAACAATGGGGCTCCTCTCGCGTATTTTTTTAATATTAATTTGTCATCTTTATTTGTAATAAAACACAAACGATAAAACCAACGAGGGAGACAGTGGAGGGTATAAGTGGAACTGTACAAGATGCCCCCGTTGAAAAAATATGATATTTTTTAATCATTATATATATTATAATGTTTGCCTACCAGTTGAAGAATAAGAATTACTTAAATTGCACATGGAACTAGATAGTCATGTTGGGGACAACCCCACTCAACGTCTGATACTCAAAATTATATATAATGTATTTCTTAAGTTATTTCGTCCATTTATGTAATCATTACTATGTCATTGATTTAGGAATGATTATTATTGTTATTATTATATATATATATATGTAAGAATATTAAGAATTTTGAACGCTTTTATTTAAAAAAAAAAATTGCGAGCATTTACGTTGAATTAAGCACGAATAAAACATAACTGAATTTCTATGCTTAGTTCGGCTGAGTTGTTTTAGATAACGAAAGATGATTTTTTTTTTATGAGGATGTAGGTTTATTCATATTGTCTAATATTTATGTATTTAAGAATAGAAGGCAAATAAAAATATTACAATGATAAAAAAATAAAAACTAAAATGGTTAAGATTTTTTATTATGCAATGATAATACACATTATATTACACTACCCGAACATCGTAATACAATATACAACATTAGTATGTAACAGAACATTCCCAACACACCTTCTAAATTTACATTCAATATTTATAGCAAAAACTTAAATCTCTGATCAACAGAGATAAAATTGGACCATTCAACGGTGGTCGATAATAATATGCAAAAAATTCAATGAGAGAAGTTTGGCACTTCACATCCACTTCCTTTCCCCAACCAAAAAAAAATGTTTGGGTTCCGTATTCATATTTACAAAATTAGCTCATAAAGGTAAGGTGCGATCAGCATTATAAAGTGACTTTGACCTTAGTATCTAATCAATACGGGTCATTTAACATATTCCAATATAATCGATATTTGAAATGTCCGTAGCTTGACTTGAGATGACTTTAATGCCATATAAATGACTATTGAATTTCCAGTTTACCTTTATAAAATCAACTTATAAGAATGGAAGATCCTCTCATTATAAGGTGGCTCAAGTCTTAATCTCGGTGCATTTAACATATCCATTTAAATTATATTATTGATGTTCTCACTAGATTACTATAGTAAATAAGTAATTGTAATTGGAAAAATTTTATATTACGCTTGTCCACGACTTGATATTAATTAACCTCCTTACACTTTGCTTTAGCGGCTTTTGGATCGGTTTTTTTTAGTTGATTTTGAATCGTAATTCTTGAAGTTTTCTTCTAATGGACAATCTTGTCGGAATTCTATTTTTTGGGGAAGCTATTTGTTTGGATTTTAAAGTAGGCTGACTTTTATTCATTTTATGCTTGAATGGTTATTGTTTAACAAGAGTTCAAGTGGGCCCAACCAAGTCATAAACGCACTTATTTCCCAACTAATTCGGTCAACCAAACTAATCCCTCGCAATTGTAATGTTTTTGTTTTTGTTTTAGTTTTTTTTTTTCTGAGTTGGCAATTGTAATGTTAAGAATAGTTGCATTAATCATTTGACAACAATTAACTTTTTTATTAATTAAAATTATCGTTATCTAAATGCGCATCAAACATCGATCTTTTTTATCTTGATCATTTACCATTAACTTTATATTTTTCCATTTCATTACTCTGAGTTTATTTATTTCCTTATGTTATCATGTCAGCTAATTTCTCCATTTCTATCCACCAGTATTTTATTCTTTCCACAATATCATCCCATTTAAATGTCTGAATGATATCTGGCATTACAAAATTAACGAAAAATAATACAAGCTGAGACAATAAATCTGAGTTATTTTACGGATGAGTTTCGTTTAATTAGGTAAAATGTTTATCACTATTCTTTATCTCTTGATTTTTTTAAAAAAAGTTTTCAACTTTTAATCTTTAAATAATAAAATATAGAATAGAAAGGAAAATTTGAAGTGACTGAGCGTGGGGGAGAAGATAAGTTTTGCTGTTATAGACCTCAATCATTATTGATTGCATAATGATATATGCATCATCATTATCTGGATTAACCTTGATTAGCGTGTAGTTATGATAAACAAAAGTACTCTCTAGGGAAAATTAAATGTGGTTTAATAATGCACATGCACTATTCACACGTGCGTCGGTGCCGGCGTGGACGTAGCAAAATGAATTTGTACATCAATGTGTACTCTGTCCGTGTCAATTTGGTGTCGGGGGTAGTACGGTACCGGCTTAAATTTGCCAAACAAATTTTATAAAAATTGAATTTATTGCTCTTATTTAATCTATATACTTGCTACTTTTTTTTTATACTTTCTTCTAGACTAGTCAGATGTTTTTGAATTATACAACGACTAGTTCCATTGGATTTGAATTTAATCCACCAACTGGTATTTTGTTCCGATTTTTATTTAGGTTAGTGGTATTTAATGCGGAATATAGGAATATTAATTTTTTTCTAAATAAGGGTTGTGGACCTACTAGGTTCTAAATTATTTGGGAAATAGGTTTAGTTTTGAGCTACTTTTTAAAAGCTAAGTTGGCTTCATATTTGAATTTGATTCAATTGGCATTTCGTTCAATTTGCAATTTTCGGCTATAAATTAATTATCTCATTACAAGAATCGTCTTTATTAGTATTTCACGGAAAAATAAAATAGTTGAAGTCGTTATTCATTATTTTAAAGTTTAAACAATCACAATTGTTTCGCTTTCAATTTAATTTGAGTAGATAATATATCAGACTAAAGTATCATTTTGTTAATTTATTTAAGATATCGAATGATAAAAAAATATGAACCACATAACAAAAAAAAAAAGACTTTTTTTCATGCATATAAAAATATTTTAAATTAAAAGTTAGTTCTAATGAAATTTTTGTAACACCTAAAAAGTTGAGATGTAGTAAAGTTTAATTGAGATATTTGGATAACGAGACTAGTGAGATTTATTTGGATATAATTTTAATTTTTGCCAAAAATTAAAATTTGAATTTATTTCCTATTTACTAATTTTCTCTCTCGTCCAAAATCTTATCGTACAATGCTTAATGTATGATTTATGAAATTCTTACATTGACTTGCATAAATAAAGTGTATATAATTTAAATCATTATATGGATGTGCGAGAGCATCTCAACTACCTAAATTATATCGATTAGGAAATGTACAATGTTTATATGTATAATATATATGGTAGAGCCGTAGAGAGAATCTCAGCTTAATGTCATCCGATTTTCTCTGTCATTTTTGGACTTTTCCAATCATTTTGTGTTTCTGGACTGGCTATAATTATTGATCTTTACTTATGTCTAATTTGTACTTTTGCGTTTCATGAAAATCGACAGTTTAACCGTCTCTTTATGTCTGAAGAAGTGCTTGATATTTAGATGACTGTTTTCCCCCCATTTGCGCCCAAATTTAAACAATTATATGACGAGTGTTTTTAAATATTATTTGTAATTTTTGTATCATAATCATGAGTAATCCGTATATGAATTAATTGTTTTCTTGTGGAAAAGTTTTGAAAGACGTACAATTGTTATCACGCGTTGCATCCCACTGTGTCAAGGAAAACTATAAATTATACCCTAATATGATATTTATGTGGAAAACTATGAATTATACACTATTAATTATTAGTGCCACATAGATGCCACGTAAGACTTTAACATCTGACTTAACACGATTTTTTAATATCGTCATGATGGGAGGATATTTTTAACTAATAAATTTAAACTTTTGGGTAAAGTCATCACAGAAAAAATTGAGGTAAACTTCAAGATTAATGTATACATTAGGGTATAATTCATAATTTTTCTTTATTTCAAAAAGATGAAATCTTTCTAACAAAAAA
>AYJT01044936.1:0-15095 GCA_001278415.1 Ocimum tenuiflorum
GCTAGCCATTGAGAGCCATGCAAGCTCAACCTAGATACAACCCGCCGCAGAACCTGAAATCAGAAACCTCCACAACACCGTTAAGGCAAGGCTTATGCCATCAACCAAAATGTGGGAGTGCACAACCCAAGGCACCAAGGAGAGGAGCAACCAAACTTGACAGGTATGGGTTCAATTAAGAATACGGCTACCATTGTTTTATTCGATAGTAGTACGTCGCATTCCTTTATATGTGAAGCATCTATAGGGAACTTAAATATATGTCTCGAGAAAACATTCCAGAGCATGAGTATAGTCACTCCTTCAGGAGAGTTATGGAAACAAAGCGTGTGTGTTCAAACCTAGAACTTGAATTAGGTTCCTTAGACTTCCGATTAGTAGATTACATGTACTAAGAATGTGGGACATAGATATTATCCTTGGGATAGACTGGCCAGCCAAGAATTTTACAACAATTTGATGTTGTTCCAAAAGCCAACAGAGGTCGTTGACTTCTATGAAATTCCTAAAGGAATGATATCTATCATCTCCGCTTTACAAGCCGATGACTTGATTAAAAAAAGAAGTAGCTAAGCTTACCTATTATACCTCAATGGAAGTAAAACAGAAGAAAAATGCTTGGAAGACGTGACAATCATTAGAGAATTCCCCAACGTATTTCCAAAGGAATTTCCAAGGTTCCCGCCAGATCACCAGTTGGAATTCACTATCAATCTAGAACCTGGAATAGCCCCGATTTCTAAAGCACCGTATAGGATGGCGCCTAAAGAACTGCAAGCATTGAAGGCACAATTGCAATAATTGCTAGAGTTGGGATTTTATGTGGCTGAGTGTATTGTCGTGGGAGCGCCTGTCCTATTCGTCAAGAAGAAGGATGGATCCATGAGGATGTGTATCGACTATAGAGAGCTGAACAAAGTCATGCTAAAGAACAAGTACCCACTACCAATAATTAACAACATGTTCGATCAGCTTAGAGAAGCAAGTGCTTTCTCAAAGATCAATCTAAGATCAGGCTACCACCAATTGAAAATTTCAAACGATAATATCCCCAAGACCGTCTTTAAAACCATATACGGTCATTTACGAGTTTGTAGTGATGCCTTTTGGATTGACGAATACGCCAACAGTGTTCATGGACCTGATGAACCGAGTATTCCAGCCCTACTTGGACGGTTTTATGCTAGTATTTACTCATCAACGATATACTTATCTATTCGAACGAAACATTTAAGAATAGTGCTCGAAACCTTACGAAACGAGAGCTTATTGAGAGTTCTCCAAGCTTTCTGGGGTTTACTTTTCTCTAAAAGTTTTTCTCGAAGCAATTGGTATGCCACTCAGACTCTAATTCAATAAGTCAGCCATAATCTACCCTCCGGGATATTATGAATCCAACTATGTGCTTTTTTGGAAGTCGTAGCTAGAGTGAATGGCACCTATGCGACCTACAACTCAATCTTGGGCAACCCCCAAGCGTGATCCTGGGCGGCCCCCAGGACTCACTTGGATTGTTGCAGTTTTTAAAGTCCTCTGAAATTTTCACCAGGCCTCCGAGCCTTCATTTCGGGGATAATCGGATTTATCTTTGCTATATTACTTATGTGTAATCATGCCAAAGATAAAGGGGCTATTATTGGGTGAAAATTTTCCGACTACCAGCTAGGAGCTGATTTGTCATTTAGCCTAATATGACGTCCAGGTCACACGGTATAGTTAATACTTAACATAATTTAAATGGAGTTAAGTGCATAGAGCGGTCATACGGTATAATTATTACTTAACATAATTTAAATGGAGTTAAGTGCATAGAGTGGTGTGTTTTGATTTTAAAAATTCAGGGTTCTAATTGAACCAAATAATTGTGAAAGGTTTAAAATAGTTGAGAGGCTAATCAAGACCTTTTCCCTATTATTTATTTGTTACAAGATTTATATTAAAGGGTAGTGGTGTTTTAAGCTATATTTTAAATGAATAGAATTTCCCATTTCACAATTTCGTGAAAATGATGGATTTGAATTTTGGTTCACCCAATTGTTTACCAATTCGTTAGGAAGGTTGTTATTTCTTTTCGAGACTTGAATCCAATAATAAGAGTGTTTTAGTAATCAAAATCCTACATAGTACACAGGCTAGAAACCTCTAATTTCTTCCTTTCTTTCTTTTTTTTACTTTATAGTGAGAATTGGCGTGTGATAAATTTTAAGGATGTAAATAAATTGAGCCTAGCCAAGTATTGCCAAACTCGAGATCGAGCTCGACAGCAAAACTCAATCCTCGGACTTGATTCAACCAAGATTGAAATTTTTTAGCTCTAGCTCGATTTCCCTTTTTTTCCCTATTTTTCATGTCATCTAAACCACCCTCCCAATTTTTCCCATTCAAGAATCCCGTGATGGTAACTTCTTTTACCCAAATAAAAACCAGATTATAAATATATTTATCAAATCCTCATCCATCAAGCACAAATGCAAGCTAGATATCTGAGAATAAACACAAAAATCACCTTAAAAAGAGAAGTTATATAATAAAAATGCACCACACCACAGGTCTCTGACCAACATAAATTCTATGAGCACAACAACGATGTCAGCTTCTCGCGTTTTTGTCATGCATCTCCAATTCGCTGTTGGAGGATGAACACGTGTGTCTTTGGAGAAAGGGGGAAGAGAGAGAGAGCTACGAGGAGATTAAGATTTGTGTGGGTGTGGCTATAGTTGTACAGAGGGAATAGAGAGATGCGCCGTGCTGGAGTGATGGGCGGGTGGAGGGAGGGAATTGAGGATAGGGTTTTTTACTCACTAGTCAAAGGCATATATTATATAAATTATCAAAATACTAGGGTTCAAGTGTGAAGCTAGACAGCTCGATAATGTACCAAGCCAAGCAACATAAAGCTCAAGCTCGATACTTGTTCAAGAAGCCCGACGAATAATTTCGAGTCAATTTCAAGTTTTCACCAAGTCGATCTCGAGTACCTGGCGAGCTAGCTCAACTCACTCACACAGCTACGCCCCTTAATGATAATGTAGGAAAGTAGAGGGCAAATGATTGTCAATAGTGTGTACCAATGAATTTAACTATTTCGGCAGAATACACGAGACCCACCCCGGCATTATTAACCAATTTAAATGTTGTTCTCATCGTTGTATGTGCATTCATCAACGGTGGTGACATGACTATGCAAAATTGTAGTTTCTGACCTGGCAATAGTCGTAGTCTAGTAGGCTGTGACAATAATGGTGCTAGCTAGAATCAGTAAAATCACAAAATCACTAGCAACAAACACATTCGTCCGACATCACAAAATTTTCCAATCTCACAACTCAAAAGAGCTACAGATCACACAAAGATCAGCATTCTCACAATCATAAGCAAGAAACATATTCAAACAATGAACTGCGTTAGACTGAATAACAGCAAATGACCCCAAACAGAGTTTGCTGAGCTCTTTGTTTGTTTTACTCAAGAAGCCCATAAGATAAATCAAACTTAACACTCACAAGTTGCTGCCATCATTAAAACAGAATGTATAACTTCCATAGAAGCTAGTCCTCTTCACGGCGATGACTCCTGCTCTTTTTATCAGATCGTTTCTTGTCCCTTCCCACACGAGAATTGTTTGATGCACTGTCATCAGAACCAGAGGCTGAGTCAACATGCCGGTGCCTCCTTCTTCTCCTCTCTTTCTTACTCTTTCTCCTTCTTCGCCTGCATTCCTCCTCAGAGGAATCATCATCCCTTTTCCTCCTTCTATCCTTCCTCATCGTCATTCTCCCTCCATCCTCATCATCAGACTCACTCTTATACCTTCTCTTTGCACTTCTCCTCCTCTTTGATCTGCCCCTCTCCCTCTTTCCCCTCTCCGACCTATCCTCATCCTCATCTGACTCATCACTCTCACTCCTCTTCCTGCTCTTTGAATTCCCACCACTAAATGTTCTCCCATATTTCTCTAGTATAGCCCGCTCTATCTCAGAATCATAATCCGAATCAGAGCTCTCGCTCTCCTCCTCTTCACTGCTCTCCTCACTCTTCCTCAGCGACTTCACTTTCTCACCTTTCAACTTCTCCAATCCAGACAAAAATGCAGCTTGAATGGCCTCGGAATCCTTGGCTTTATCATCGTCGTTCTTAGCACTCAAGAAATTCCTACACTGAAAAGTGAGATGCCCAACCCTACCACACTTCTTGCACGCGCCGCGCACCTCATCGGCATTAGATCCCGTGATACGAGCAAGAGCAAGTAAACCCTGAAAGCTGGCATACGCGTTTTCCTGCTCACCTTCTGCGGCGGAAGCACTCACCTGAGATGATTTGCTGCCCTTCTCTTCCTTGTTCGGCGCGTAAGGATCGTACCCAATCGCACTCTGCCATATGCCGTGAGTCTGTAGGGCAGCACTGCTGTGCACCCGGTTGTTCGCCGGCATGCGAACCCTCCCCGCGGTGGCCGGCATCTTCACACACTAAATATTATAACTAACTGCGAAATTACAGTTTGATTTTAAAAATTAGGGTTTGCGAAGGGGTTCTATATCGCAACAAAATTGAAACAACAAACTGCGCCAAATACAAATCCACATCACATCCAATCCAAAGGGGAAAACAGAAAGAATAAATGTTTATATAAACGAACCTCGAGGACAGGCGGCAGAAACTCGACTATTTTTGTAGCGGAGGAGAAGAAGAAAGAAAAATTTGAACGGCAGGATGATGGAACAAATCAGGATTTTAAGCGCTCGAATTCGTTCCCCACGTGATCGATTCTTCTAGAATTAGAGTGGCATATTTCAAATCGAGAACGTTGGGAATTTCCCTCTCTTGAGAGAATTTGTGTTGATTGCTGCTGCGGGCAGCTGCAGATCCCCAATTGTGAATGGAGACCGATAATAAAATGACATGCTATGGGCATTAGGACATCCGGTGTCCTGGTCTTAAAAAATTTCTAACACTACTACATGAAGTTCATTTCTCATTTCTTAATTTTTTTTTTATTTTTTTCTTATTTCACTTTTAATTATTTATGGTTTTACTTGTCCTAATCACTGTTAAATTATAATTTCTTCTCATTATTATTTATTTAAAAATATAAAAATAAAATATAGTAATGAATAAAATATAATAAATTAATTATTTCATTAAATAATAAAATATAAATTATTTCATTAGCTAAAATTAAAAATTGTAATCTTTTTCATTAAATTGTAATGAAATGGTGCACGAAAATTACGCAAAAAAATACAAGACAATTAAAAATGCACGATGCTAGGAGTCAACAATACAACAAATGACACATTTTGATGGTGATGGGCGACTTCACATTTAAATGTTTCAAGTATTTATTTCTAAATTTCAAGGATGCATTTTTTATTGATTACGTTATGAATAATATAATTGTTTTATTGTATTCTTAAATTTTTTAATATGACTATTAATTAAATTTGTATCATATAAATTTTTTTAATTTAATTTACATTACAAATAAAATATCTTATTTTCTAGAAATAAATAGTGAGAATAAATTTTAAAAATTAAATAATTTATTTTCAATACACAAACACCAAAAAAGAAAAGTTATTTCATTAAAATTTAGGAATTTACTAAACTTTTTACAATAAAAAATGAAATTAAAAAAAAGCCGAAAACGAAAAATATATAAATGAATTTTAAAAAAAAAACACAATTTCTGGCGCACTCACGCACGCCACGAGTGGCCTGCAAGCACCCAATCTGGGTCGTTGGATGGTTGTGTGTAACATCCACTCTCTCCCTCTCCACTCTCGACTGGCCCACCTCACTTTTTAGAAATGAGGTGCTTGCAGTAGCACCCTTCCTCATATTTTTTCTATCTTTTTTCCTTAATGCTTTCTCTCTCTTGTGATTATGATGGAATTAAGTTTTAGATCCTCTATAATGGAAGCCCTTACTGCTATTAAACAATTTCTAACACTGTCATACGTGCGCACAACAACAACGAAATCTCTTATTTTTTAACTTTTTCTTCACCTTTTTATTATTTCACTTCTAAGTATTCATGAGCCCATTTGTTATAACCACAACTTAATATAATATATATATATATATATATATTATAATTTCTTCTCATTATTATTTATTTAAAAATGTAAAATTAAAATATAGTAATGAATAAAATATAAATTCTTTCATTTTCTAAAATTAAAATTTTTAATCTTTTTTCATTAAATTGTAACAAAATGGTGCACTACAATTACACAAAAATAAAAAAAATACAAGACAACTTGTCAATTAAAAATGCACGATATTAGCGGTCAAATTAAAAATACAACAAATACATCAACGACGGATTAAAAAAAAAGGCAGAGAGAGAGAGAATTAAGAATCTCCAATAATCCATTTTTCACATATCTTCTTGACCATCTTTTCATGCGCTCTCAACTGGATCGTTGACATATTAGATGTCTCTTTCATTAGGATAGCGTATTGTTGCATTTTCCACTCTTCATCTTTCATTTGAAAGTATTTGGTACAGTGGCTATCACGAACATTGACTTTCTCCATGGCTTCCAACAGGATCTCCTTCTTTCCTTTCCCCTTCGCCTTCATCTTTGCTGCTTTTTGGCCAATGGGACAACTCATTGCAGCTTTCGATGTATTGGAAGACGATGTGTATGCCCCTGATTCATTTCTTTTGCATCGCTTCAGTGCCTAATAATCCCATGGGACCTCTGTGAACTTCAGTTGGTTTGTCAAAATTCTCCACACGGAATGGAATTTGAAAGCTTTCCCTTGCCATGGTGCTGCCAAAATTCACTTTGTGCCATCTCGATATTATCGGCGTCACTCTAACCACTAGCCCAAACACTTGCAATTTTGGGGTAGCATTCGGGAAACAACTTTAGTTGTTTCTGCATCTTGTAAAAATAGGACTTCAAATGGTTGGGTAGCCGGTTCGGAGCATCTGTAAGACGACCTTCATTATATGCATCTGCAATTCTTTGCCACATTTGATCGCTCTTCTAATTGGTGTTGATGATTGGATAGCAGCTCACTTCGATCCAACATTTTGCAAGGCATTCAGACTCTTCGACTGTATAATTTGTGCGGCACTTGGCAGTAGACTTGTCGTCATCGTCTAATTGTTGATTTTCAGAAGAAAATTAAAATTTTCCAGGCCTTGTGGAGACCCAAAATTAGGGGACTGAAACCCCCCTTGTGAAGATAATGGGTTTTAGGAAGAAAATTGCGATGGATATCCTTGAGAAGGATAAAATTACGGGGAGTACCCTTAAGAAGAATATGGGTTTTGGGAAGAAAACTGCGGTGGGTCATTTGGGATTATGTTGTGTGTTATCAAGAAGCTGCGCGCCAGCGTCTTCTTAAGGATTATTTTGATGAAAATCCAACTTAAGGTCCTAGTGTCTTTCGGCAATGTTTCCGTATGCAAAAAAATATCTTCATTCGCATAGTAAATGCACTCGTAGAGCATGATCCTTAGTTTATACAGAGATCCAACGCAACTGGGAGGTTGAGTTTTACAGCACTTTAAAAATGCACAAATGCGATCAGACAATTGGCATATGGTGACCTAAAATGAGTACCTATGTATTTCCGAAACAACGGGATACGAATGCTTACGACATTTTTGTAAGGTGTCATTGAATTGTTTAGTGGCCACTATTTGAGAAAGCGAACTGCTCTTGACTGCGTGCGGTTGATGTACATGCACCAACAGAAGCATGACTTTCCTGGCATTCTAGGGAGTCTTGACTGCATGCACTAGGCACGGAAAAATTGTCCAGTTGCATGAAAATGACAATTTACCCGCGGTGATCATAGAGTACCAACAACAATACTTGAGGTGGTTGCATCCACATATTTGTGGATTTGGCATGCTTTCTTCGGAGTTGCAGGATTAAACAATAACATCAACATCCTAAACTAGTCTCCACTGTTCATCGACATTCTACAAGGTGTGCCCCTTAGGTACTGTTTGTAATAAATAGCAAAAAATATTCCAGCGGTTACTAGCTAACTGACAGTATATACCCTGAATGGGCAAGCTTCGTCAAGAGCTTCCAGTTTCTCAGGGTCCAAAGAGATAGAAGTTCAAACGGATGCAAGAATCAGCGAGGAAAGACGTTGAAAGAGCTTTTGGGGTTCTCCAAGCTCGTTGGGCAATGATAAGAGGACCGACCCAATTATGGTATAGAGAAAACATTGCAGATATTATGTATGCTTTTACATAATTTTACATAATATGATAATTGAGGATGAAGAGGAAATGGCGAGCCAATGGGTCGAAGAACAATCGAGTTCCACTGACAACAATATTCAAGATTCAGTAAATCAAAGAGAAACAACAGGATTCAATAGTTACCTCAGCAAAGGTGCTAGTTTGCGTGACAAGAAAATCCATCACCAACTTTGATCTGATCTTGTAGAGCACGTGTGGACACATTTCGGTGGTGATGAGTGATTTCACATTTAAATGTTTCAAGTGTTTATTTCTAAGTTAAAAAAAATGCATTTTCTATTGATTATGTTATGAATAATATGATTGTTTTATTATATCTGTTGGGAGAAAAATCATCATGGCCCAAATCGTACCAGGCCCACTTCATTAGGGCCTATAGTACCTGCAAAGCCCACCCACCAAGCGAAAGGTCAGCCTATCGACCGTCGACCCGAGGACTGGCCCACCGCAAGGCCCGATCCTATCAACGAAGTCATCCCGACATTTGCAGAGGCACGACCCTCGAAGTGGCACCACGATCAATTGGGACTTAGCCGACGAACCCACTTGTAACTAACTTATTGTCCGTGTATAAATAGAACCCCACCTTTAGGGGCAACACGCATTCCGAAGCAATAACAACCACTTTCAGTCTTTAATTTGCACTTCATATAATTTCACGCTTGCAATTACTTATAGAAAGTTATTTTCTTTCTCTATTACAAAAAAACAAACCTCAACAATTGGCGTCGTCTATGGGAACTTTCTGGTAAAACGGTAGCAAGCGAAACGTCCCAACACTTACACCAACCAATGCATGCGGTGGCAGTGATTGTCGATGAAAAATTGGTCGAGTACCGCGCTAAGCATGAGGAAGAGCTCAAAACCCTAAAAGAAGAGAAGCAAAGGCTAAGGTTGATGATGGAATCCATATTGAATCTTGCGGTGTCGGCCCGTCTAGAACTAAGAAAGGAAGCAATCACCCATCCCTAAAGTTTAAGGAATTGCTCTGCGACACGGAAAAACTCTCATCAGCGATCGCCGACAATGAAGAAGGTAACAGGGCGGTTGACAAATCTTCCCAGCAAAGCAGATCAATCCCATACCGATCAAGGGAAAAGTCCGTAGATGAACCAGAGGACTATCTCTTGCGCTCTTTGCGCCGGTTGCAGTTTCAAGATTCTACCCTCAACTTGAAACATGGTCGAAGGCCACCAGAATGGGTTGCAGGGCAAGCAGCCAGCTGATGAAGCCCATGATAACAGTGTGGAACGCCTTAAAAATATCGAGGGATGGTTCGATCATCTCCCGGACATGATGCCTCAACATAGGCAGATCGCCCGAGGGAGCTTTGCCGACTCCCCCTTCACGAAGGAACTAAACACAGTCCCCCTTCTGCCAAAATTCACACCCCTCAGACGGTTTAATATGATAGGACTACCGATCTAAACCAACACGTCGAGCTCTAAAAACAACACATGCTCACCCTTAGCATCCCGATGCATACAAAGAAGGCATGCATGTGCAAGGGGTTCGGGACAACCTTGGCAGGTCCCGCTTTGCAATGGTTCATACGTCTGCCTAACAGGTCGATTGAGTTCTTTGCGGACCTCCACCTCAGGTTCGCAAACCACTTTGCGAGCAGTCAGGCCATTGAGAAATGGCCAGATGACCTCTACGCCATCATACAAGGACCTCGTGAGCCGTTATGCGAGTACATGTTGAGGTTCAATAGGGAAAAAATATTCATTCCCTATTACCCTGAAGAAATCCAGGTATCTGCCTTTAAAAAAGGCCTAAGGACGGTTTTCAGCCTCTACAAAGAGTTGACCAAGACGAGGTGCACTTCGATGGAAGGAGTACTTGCGCTCGCTCACACCCAACTAAAATAGGAGGAAGACGATGCGTACCTCAAAACACAAAGAAATGCCTCCCGAGAAATGCGTAGAAATAGTGCACGAGACTTGACCCCAAGATTAACGGGTCGATAGTCTGACACTGAGTCGACCATTCCCTAGAAACTGGAAGGTAGCCAATTCCCAAGGAGGGCTACCGGAAGCGGTCAAAGTAATGAAGAACCTTGGCAATTAGCTGTCATGGCCGTCCAAGATGAAGACACCAAGGACAGAAAGGGATGAATCTCGATTCTGTGAGTACCACAATAATGTGGACCACACGACTAAAGAATGCATAGTGCTCAGACTTGAGATAGCAAGTTTGCTAAATCGAGGTCTATTAGTTGACCTATTGTCAGAAAAAGAAAAAAGGATTTTTGGCAATCGACCCCAGAATCAAGGCCCTAAAAGACGAGAAGGGCCCGAAAAAACCAACCCCCGTAAAAAAGCAGGTAACCCAGCCCCCGAAACCTTAAACCGATATGACAATCAATGTCATAACAGGCAGGCTCGAAATGAGTGGAGTGACAAGATCATTTAGAAGGAACAGACACAAGGGCTTGAAAGGAAAAGCTGTCACCACATAAAACTATGACCTTGAGAGTCGACCGAACCCATACAATTCGAGGACTCAGATCTAGAAGGAATAAAGCAACCATGCCACGATGCACTCGTAATCTCGCTTAACATTGCTGATTATGATGTCAAAAGAGTCCTAATCGACAGATGAAGTTGAGCCAACCTTCTCTTCCTCCCATGCTACGAGGCAATGAAGAAGACGGAGTCAGTCCCCATCAAGAAATCCATTCCCTTAATAGGGTTCGGTGGCAAAAGGCTTTGGACTCTCAAAGAAATAAAATTACCAGTTTACGCTAGAGGAATCAAATTGATGACCTTGTTTCTGGTAATCAATGCATTGTCTTGATACAACATGATCATGTGACGTCCATGGATATACGTGATGAAGGCAATACCATCCACCTACCATCAGGTCATCAAGTTCCCCACCCCATGGGGCACCCAAACCATAAAGGGTGAGCAAGAAAGGCCCAGAGCTGCTATATGACAGATTTGAAGGGGCCTAGCGAGTCAAAATCTAAGGCAAGCAGGTTGAAGATATAGAGATCGTAACTATCGATCCAGAACATCCCAAAAGGGTAACATTCGTCTGAGCAGAATTAGAACCAGAGAAAACAAGTCAAGCTGGTCCGATTCCTCACCCAAAGAAGATCGACTTTTGCATGGTCACATGCTGAAATAAAAGAAATCAATCCTGGTGTGATTACCCATAACCTAAACATCGACCTTGTGGTAAAACCAGTACAGCAAAAAAGATGGAGGTTTTCTAAAGAAAATAATCGAGCCATTAACGACAACGTGGATGACATGCTCAGCATCCGGTTGATCCGCGAAGTAAAATATCTAGAGTGGGTGTTAAAGTGCGTGGTTGTTAAAAAGAAGAATGGAAAAAACAGAGTTTGTGTCGATTTCACGAACCTGAATAAGGCATGCCCCAAAGATCCTTGCACATTACCTCATATCGACCTCATCGTGAAAGCAACCGCAGGACATGAAATGTTGAGCTTCATGGATGCTTTTTCAGGGTACAACCAAATCAAGATAAACCCTAAAGATAAGAAGAAAATGGCTTTTGTCACCAACAAGGGCATTTATTGCTTCAAAGTAATGCTCTTCGGACTTAAGAACGTCGGCTCGACCTACCAACATTTGGTGAATCTCATGTTCAAAGACATCATCGGGGATTTCATGGAAGTCTATGTCGATGACATGATCATGAAATCCTTGAAGACAGTTGACCACCTTGAGAACCTCGAAGCAACGTTCGATATCCTGGACAAATACCATATGAAGTTTAACCCAACAAAAGTGTATGTTCGGAGTGACATTTGGGAAGTTTTTAGAATATCTTGTGATTAGGCAGGGTATCAAGGCAGACCCCAACCAAAGGCCCTCAACTCTATTGGCCCACCAAAATCTGAAAGTTGTATAAAAACTGACTGGAAAACTAGCAACACTCAACCGGTTTATCTCAAAATACTCCAAAAGAACAAAGCCATTCTTTTCGACGGTTAAAAAAGGTAAAGCATTTGAATGGAATGAAAAGTGTACGTGGGCGCTCGAAGATCTAAAGAGTTACATGAGGAGCCCACCGCTAATACTTAAGCCTCTCCCAGGCGAGGAACTCATGTTGAACTTGTCGATTTTCAATAGCGCCATCGGTGCGGTACTGGTAAAAGAGGATGAGGGGCACCAACACCCAGTATACTATATTAGCAAGACCTTGCTCAACCCAAAAACTAGGTACTCGCCTTTAGAGAAATTAGTTCTCGTATTAGTAATAGCTGCCCGAAAACTTAAGCACTACTTCGGAGCACACCTTATAAAAGTCGTTAACTCCTATCCAATCAAGGCAGTGCTTTCTAGGCCAAATCTGACCAAACAACTAATGAAGTGGGCCATCGAGCTTAGGGGACATGGGTTGACCTATGAACCTAGAACAACAATAAAGTCCCAAGTTCTAGCAGACTTTGTGGAAGAATTCTCGACAAACCTACAAGTCAAAGCTGAAAGAGAAGTCACGACTATCGATGCCAAGAAGTGCGGGAACAGAATCTGGACGCTATCCATCGATGGAGCCAGAAACTGTTGGGAAGCAGTGGGGCAGGCATCGCCTTGACAAACCCGCAAGGAACCATATTTGAAAGGGTGGTCTGATTGTGCTTTCAAAAGATAAACAATGAAACATAATACAAAGCACTGTCGATAGGCTTAGAATTGGCCCTCGAGTTGGGCGGAAAAAAGGTCGAGGTTAAAAGAGAATCACAATTGATCGTACATCAAACCACATGAGATTTTCAAGTAAATGAGCCATGAATAAAACCCTATTGCGAAGCGATGAAACAACTAATGGACAAATTTGAGAACCTGAGCATAAAGCACGTCGCAAGAAAAGACAATGCTCACGCGAATATGTTGGCCAACCTAGGAGTTTCTACATTCGGCAAGACACCCCAATTAGTACCAGTCCAAGAGGTAAAGTGGCCAGTGTACAGAAGGCGCATGGGGAGTGGACTCGAAGTGAACCCCATCAACCTCGATCCTTACTCTTGGATTACCCCACTAGTCAACTACCTAACCAATAGGATACTTAAATCAGATCAAAGTGAGGCTATCCGCACTGAAAGGTGGGCCACAAGATTTCTAATGATCGACGATAAACTGTGCAGATGATCCTTTGATGGACCCTACCACCTCAGATGCCTCGAGCGGGAAGAAGGATGCTCAATCTTGTTGAATTTACATGAAAGCTGTTGTGGATCACATTCTGGAATCAGGTCCCTTGTTCGAAGAGCACAACTCGTAGTGTTCTACTGGCCAACCATAAAAATGGATGCAGAATACGTATTAAAATATTGTGAGCAGTGCCAACGACACGGACCCATCGCTCATCAACCCAGAGAACCGTTAGATGCCTCGATCCCATCATTGCCGTTTATGAGGTGGGGGATACACATTGTAGGAAAGCTGCCTAGAGTTGTTGGACAATAGGAATACATTATTCTAGCCATCGACTACTTCACCAAATAGGTCGAGGCCGAGCCATTATCGAGGATTAGAGATTACGAAACTATATATTTTCTCTGGAAAAAGATCACATGTAGATTCATGGTGCCTAAAGAAATTGTGATGGATAATGGGACGCAATTCACAAGTGTTAAGTTCAGAGGATGGTGCGAGGATTAGGGATCAAACTTTTATATTTGACCCCAAGGTACCCACAAGCAAACAACCAAGCTGAATCTACAAATAAAATAATAATCAAAATTATCAAGAGAAAGCACGAACAACACAAATCCCGATGGACTGATGAGCCATCCAAAGTTCTCTGGGCTTATCGAACCACAACCCAAACCTCGAACAATAAAACACCATTCGCACTGGCATGGAGGGGAAGCCATCTCACCAATCAAAGTCGAAGTAGAAAGCCTTCGAGTTCAATTCGCTTTTGACAAGGACAACCAGAAAAGGATGAATTTTGAGCTAGAGATGTCGGACGAAGTATAGGGTGAGGCCCTAAGAAGAACGATAAAGCATCAAGCACAAGTCGAATGATACTTCAACTGAAGCACTCGACTTCGAACATTGAAAGTAGGGGATTAGGTGCTCCGAAAGGTGTTTCCACACACTCCAGAAGCTCGAGTTGGAAAACTCAAGGCTAACTGGGAAAGACTGTAAAAAATATCGAGGGTAATATGGAAGGGGCATACAGTATCCAAATCAGAGAATGACACAAGATATTGAGCCCCTAGAACATTACCCACTTAAAGTTATACTTTCACTCCTAGTTATATTAGTCACAAGTGTCAATCATTTCAAGGTGATGATTTTTTTTTTTCAAAACTTATTGTAATGCCCGGTTTGAGTCTTTCCATACTTAACAATCATAGTTGACATATGTATCCAACCACTAGTGCTTAACAAACTACATACTTAGCAATCATAGTTGACATATGTATCCAACCACTAGTGCTTAACAAACTAAATTCAGACACTTTCAGGAAACAAAAGTCATTTTATTAACCCCGTGATATGTACATAACTTCAAAAAAAAAAGTTTGATCACTTAATCACTAGGATGTACAACAAGGATGGACGTTTACCATAAACCTTAATCACTTTTTATAGAGATCAATTTGTGGAGGTCTTAACATTTTAATTGAATAAAATCTTTTTCGAAATTGCTTAGTCTTTTTGCTTCAAAAGGTTCTTCTATGCACACGTTATCACATAATTCCTACCCATGTTTATCTAGAACGCAAGTCATAAAACATGCTCGCAGAAAATTAAATAATATGTGATAATCTTAGCATGCTCCTAAGCGCAGATAAATTAAATCAAACAAATCATACAAAATATGAATTTATTTTCCATCCACGATATGCTCAAGTGCATAAAATAAATCC
>AYJT01044948.1:0-12143 GCA_001278415.1 Ocimum tenuiflorum
CCGGGCCACCAGACCCACCTTCTTCGTGGGTCGGGCCTAGGTTGGGTTTTAACCGAGCTGGGCCGTGTTGGACCGGATCGGCCCGATCCGTTTGACATATCTAGATAGCAACAAGTCATATATGATAGATATGATGTAAACTCGTAATAAGTGTCCGTGTCTGTCACATGATGATGACATTCCCTTGAGGTATTCATAAGGATTGTCTTACCAAACCCTACAAATTCATTATGTTCAGGTACGATAATAAAATTAACTGTATGGTTCAAGAATTAATAAGAAACTAACTAATTGAAGCTATCAGAGCTTAATTAATTAATGAATGTCGAATATCTTAAATGCGAGATTTGTTAAATCTAATACAAGCCCGACTCACCATCAGATGATAGACAGGTAGAATGGTATTGATTCTCTGGTAAATGAATTAATATTAATAAACTAATTTATGTCATTGGGATCGACATGAATAAATTAATTTATTGATAAACCACTCTATTTTTTTGTAATTAGTCCCTGAGTTGGCCCAACAGTCTTTTATCCATGGAAACCCTAAGCCCAATAGGAAATCGCTTTACCTATAAATAGTGGGACTATGATTAAGAATTATAAAGTATCACATAACATAAAACTTACAGAAAATTCCGTGGTATACATAACATAGGGTGGCGTATAGGGTTTCCCAGGTGGAGATTTTTTGTGTTTGTCATCATCGGATTACGAGAGATTATGCAAGAGATGCAATCCTCCAAGTAGTTCTGGAGTCAATCAACGATCTTTCGCCAAGTATGAAGGTAAGAAACTAAATCTTATGTGTTGCACTTACGATTTCTATTTGCGTGTTTATATATATATAAATAATGTATGATAAGTTCTGGCAATTGAAACCAGTCCTTAGAAAATCAGAATTGAGATTCAGTTCTCGATTCCTGCAATAGTAATAATATGGAATTTGCTGAATCTACGGTTCACCGTAATATACCATATCGAAATATGAAAATAGTAAATTTTATATTTATTATCATTTTCTATTTTGATTTCCTAAGTCAAGCCCTTTTGTTTATTAAGGGAACGTGAATGTTGCCGTTTTCATTATATTATTGTTTTAAATTTTATGGATAAATTTTTTAGTTAAAAGTTTTTGGCACATCGTGGAACTCGATATATTATAAGATTTTGGTATACCGTTTATTTCAAATCATTGCGATGTATTGTAAACTTATGGTACGATAAACTAAGATTTCGACATGGTAACAATAACGGTGTGAAATTTTCCCATATCATTGAGTTCGTTACAATATGCGGTATGACGTAAAAAATTTGGTACATTATTTTCCCACCCCCATTGAAGTATGTGTTGTGTAAAAATGCACTATAGGTCTGACTCTCAAATATTGGTAAGTTTACTACATCTTATATATACAAATTTAGAAGGGAAAAAGATAGTACCAAACTCGATCATACAAAACTTCTACATAGGTGGCCGCTTCAAACTCCAAACGTTCCTAACTCACACTTTAAGCTTGAATAGACCTACAACCCATTAATATAATGGACTAAATTATTTTTTTGATAACTCTAAATATTGTTGGAATCCATTAATGTCATTTTTGTAGAACTTTAACATGTATTAGTAATATTTTGTACTTAGAGGGTATATTATTGGATATAGTTAATATATATGTTTTAAGTAGCACTTGATTTTTGTTAAAACTTTGTATGAA
Organism: Ocimum tenuiflorum; assembly: GCA_001278415.1. Taxonomy (NCBI): domain Eukaryota; kingdom Viridiplantae; phylum Streptophyta; class Magnoliopsida; order Lamiales; family Lamiaceae; genus Ocimum; species Ocimum tenuiflorum. The sequence continues at coordinate 1,722 of AYJT01044948.1, forward strand.
TATATATAAAATATTTTAATGGCACTCCGAAAGCGCTCTGATGGATTTTCTACATTTATCACTTTCTGCTCCCGCTATGTGTGATCTAGGTTGCAACAAATTGTACATACAACTGCCAACTGCGCTATGTTGTGTGCTTGTTTGTGTATCATAACTGATAGAAAGGCTACCAATATCATTTAGTTATATGATTAGTTGCTCCACTACAAACATACCAATGGGAACCATACGAGGCATTATAGTCATAGAACGAAAAATCGGACCGGAAATTGAACCAGTAAGGCTACTGGTTTACTGGTCGGACCACTGGTTCAATATTTATCAATATAATATTTATGTCACATGACCTTAAATGTAAAATATACAGTTTATACCACAATGTAATAATTTGTATCCAAATATATCACATTAAGTAAATCATTCATTTAATTAATGTATTATATCGCCTATATTTAATTATATATATTAATATTCATTTTAATATTTCAAATTATTAATTAATTAAATAAATTAAAACTTGAAAATATAGTAAGTAATTATTTTGAAAAAATCGGCCGGTTCGACCGGTTCGCATCGGTTCAATTGCTTGGCCGATCTTTTAAGTGAACCGAACCACAATACCTGCCGGTTCATTGCTTTTCCGGTCCAACCGGTGAACCGGGTTGGTTTTTTGTTCTATGATTATAGTAATATCTCTATGCGAAGATGAATGCCCCACTTATATGTCCATCCATACTTCTTTTAAACTTCGATGACTGGCACACTTTCTAATGCGATTCTTGCCAATTGATTGCGATATTTACCCAGAATTGTATATGTAAATGAACTAAAAATTAGATAGAATATCAACACCTTTGGGATCGATCCTCCAAATGTAAATATCGTAGATAAGAAATGATTCCCGACGATCCAAAGAGAAATTTGTTTCAATAATGTTGATTAGATGAATAATACCATAAATAGAGATGAAAATCCATTTGATAAATCAATGAAGAATGTCTCAACAAAGCTAAAAAAACTCGAAATGATTTTCGAAGAGAGAATAAATTCACAAAATTATTATTGATAAAAACAGATTGTTTCATCCTTCAAAATAGCATTAGTAAAGGCAAAAAATTCAGACCTTGACCCTGGACAAAGTAGGAAACTCTATTCCTAATAAAAACATGATTAAAAAAAGTGAAACTCTAGCCCTAATCTAGAAAGAAATAAAAATATGGAAAAAATAATAAAAAATGTGGCTAATACATGCCACAAATCAAAATAATAGAAAATCTTCAAATTTGAGCCTACTGTTGTTAATAAGCTTGAACGTATTAGTGATTTTGTTCATATGCTCCAATCAATCTTATTTTTCGACTAAATTATAGAAAACATGCAGGTATAATTTGATCCAAATCAATCATCAAGCATACAAAATAAATGAAAACGTCGTACAGTGTATGGAATTGTTTCGTTTATATTACTTCTACTTATTTTTTTTTAGATTGTCTAGAACTATAGATAAAAAAAACATATTAGATTTTATTTTTATTCCTTTGTAAAACTTGAGATCAATTACTTAATTCCACACCTACTGTAGCAAATAAATAAACATCCCTTATTTTCAAACAAATTAATATTATCGGTAGACTTTTTAAATGTAAAGCCAATATATTTTGGAACTAAAATATGAAGGGCTAAATTAGCGTACAATGCTCACATTATTATTTATTTCACCAACATTTACCGACCCTTTTAATCTACCATCTGCAATCAAATTCTTCTACCAAATCCTAACACCATTCAAATTTTTGAAATCCTCAAAAAACTATGTTTATAATTTACTTTCTGCTTTGAAGCTTCTGAATACTTGAAAATGATACTCTCGACTGCAAATACGAGCTCCATGAAGAATTCCCATAGTTCTTTGTTGAGGGTGATTTTTGATCGTGAGATCAAATGAGCTCTAAGTTTCGGTCGGGATGGAAAACACACGACTTTCCGGGAAGGTTTTTCGTCTTGCGGAACATGCGGGCTGATATTTTATATATTGGATTGGAAATTATAACGGTTACAAGGTTTTGCGATCGTCGACAACCAGAAATTGGGACCCGAAGTGAAGCTAAGTAGAGATAGCGTCGAGATAATAGTAGTTAGTTAGGAGTGGTGTGTGGAATACGCAATTGTGTTATACAATCACATATTTATACAGGTGTATCGTGCGAATAATAATTATTCCTAAGCTAAGGACTAATCGTATAAATTCACGGTGGGCAATCTGCAGTATTTGAGTGTGAGGTTACGTTCACGCGGATTGTACATGCTGAGTCAGCTTTCTGGAATCATTCTGGACCACGTGCAAAGTGTGTGGTTGATCTCATCGAGCTACTTTAAGTGAGGCTTCGAGTATGAACCACTGCTAGAGGGCTCATCGAGATGGTTGGCCTATTGAGGCGCTTTGTCCGTGCTCGGAGCAGTTGGCTATTTCGGATGGCTTTGGATGAAGCGCAGAGGAGGCTCCTCGAGGATCTGCTCTTCGGGCTCGAGGGTTTTGTGCCGATGAACTTTACTCCTGGAGAAGGGCTTTGAGGCCCTAGCTAGGGGTTGAGTAATGCGTTATGCCACCAATAATGCTTTGGTAGATTTTGACCCAACATTCTCCATGGAGGACCACTTTTTGGTTGAAAGCTTTCAGTTGGATTACTATTTAGTTATTTTTATTCAAGGCTTTTGACAATATATATTTTCATGTTTAAAGCTCTAGTTATTAGCTTTTAGGAACTACTGAATTGGCCATTCTTGACTATATTTGTGGACCTTAGGATTTTGAAAATTCTCTCGTGCACAATATTATAATGGTTCTTTTTACTCGTCGTAATTCTTAAAATTAATTAATTTATATGGAAAAAGATTATCAATTTATTATTTACTAAATAACAAGTATTTCGATGCTTGCAAGCATCAAATTAATCAAAAATAACGAGAACAATATATTTCAATGGATAAATTTGGATGAAACAATTTCACTGCATATTCATCATTACATTTCTATCTTTGAAACTCGAAAACCCACCGCTCGTTCTTCTGAGGACATTTAAGTGGGGGAGATCCATGTGTAAAAACTCTTCAAATGAGAGAGGCTTATGGTTCAAATCCCCCACTTTCCCATCCCCAGCTCCAAAGAAGAAAGCCCACCATTCAAAGATATTTCATTTGCAACCTATATTTTCTTCCAAATAAATAAATAAATACATGTTATTGTTTTATTATTTTTTTCACCCTTTATCCACTGTATAAAACTCAAGTCATAGTCCTCTGCAAAAATCATAGTCCCACTAGTGTAGATAAAAAAAAATTTTTTTTGTCAAAAATAAAATAATATTGTTGTGTTCGTACGTCACACTACTCGGCGCAGCATACGCAGGGGAAGTGAATTATAAACAGTGGGCTAAAGGGTAAAAATGTGATTGCAATCAATATGAATACATAAAGGTGAAAATTAGTTGACTATTATATGAATATGAGTTTTATACTAGTAGAATGGGCATAAGAAGTGAGATGACGAATTTTAGATTGATTTGACAGATACCTAAATAATAAGGAATTATTTAAAAAAAGATTCATTCCGAAACTCATTCATCAAACAAGAGGAGATCTCCTGTTAAATCGCTTGAATCATTTAGACGAGTTTGAGTTTAAGACTCATGACGAATATGAGTCTGAATTTAGGATTCAGGACGAGTATGAGTTTGGGTTGGTGGAAATGAACTATTTAGATCTGTTTAAATCATTTAGGCGGTTTAGCACAAGTTTTTGCCATCAAACAAAGTGTTCTCTATCATTTCATTCTCTTGTTCCGAAATGCACCAACTGAACGCCCCCCTAATTAGTTCTGGGAGCTACAATGACTATATTGAGTGTTATGAACAAAATCAGCCTTCTTATGTCTGGTGTGGATCCTCCACATCATCTTCTTGCTCCATGTTACACTTCGATTTTTCTATTATTTTTATTAAATATTTAATTTTAATTTCAAAATTTATACTTTCTTTTACTATTATGATTATGAGTATCAGATCAAAACTAAGCTTATCAAAACATTTGCGAGTTTTAAACCTATCTAGTAGTGAAGAATTTCTCAAATTTTAAATAATCTATAAATGATTTGTGCAATTATTCAAGTCACTTTACAGAACAAATTCATACAGATCAAAAGGTCAAATTTGGGAGAGATTTCTAGCCACAAAGTCTAGGAACTGTCCAAGATTTAACAGTTGAATTCCTATTATCAAGTGGCAATGAGACATACCTTTTCCAATCATCAATCACCATCTTAATATCATGGATCTTATTCTCCAGCCCTATACAACAGTTAGCATGCATGGTTATGACTAGATCCAGATCCTTACTGGGCTCGCAAAACCCACCGAAATAAGCCGTGTCCAAGAACCGAATCTCCAACCCAATTTTGGGTATAAACGGGTTCATTTTTATGAAGTTGAGCACGTCTTGATCGTGTTTACCCGGGAAATATTCCCTGCCTGCATACCAGTACTTGTAGAATTGAATGGTCCGATTGTTGGATTTGACGTAGTTGAATCCACCATTCGGAGAGTTGTTGAGATCGTCGTAATTGTACCAGTAGTGATCGCACGCAATCTGGAAATCCCCATCGGAGTAGAACTTTTCAAACGGATTCCTCAACCACATCACATCTGCATCCTGAATGAAAATGAAAATCCATTCCACCATTATTATATACCCAAAATTAATTGAATTAACGTTTTGGATCGTAAATTACCGTGAAGACGAAGTCGAATCCCAATTCCAGAACAGTGCGCAGAAAATCAATCCGACGCCACATCATCTCCAGATAGTCATCGCTCATGAAAAATGCTTCGCCGGAGAAATCGACGCCGTCGGTGGTGACGGCGGCGCAGTGAAGACCTTCGGCCAAGCAACGATTGTAGGCTGTCCGGTCAAATGCGACGACCACCACATGTTTAACCAGTTCTGCCGTTCCATCTCCGATCCTGAAGCTCTCCAAGAATAGATCAAAAATTGAATTTGGTTCTGTCCAAGCTGCATTTAGAGTTGTGATTATCACAGTTTTGTTGTCCTTCATCGCCGCCTTCCTCAACGTCTTCTCCAATTCACTATTCCCCCCTCTTGTCTGATTTCACAATTTGCAAAACAAATCTTATATATCTTGGCAAAATATTCAAATATATTACAAACTATGCACTTTTTGTAAAAAAATATAATACAAACTATTCGAAATTTTAAATAAATATACAAATTCCAACAAATCGTTCAAATATAGGACAAACTATAAAAAAGATATTCAAATATAGGACATGACTTCAATTTTTCCCTTGACTCAGTAAATTTTAATATAGGAATGCTGAGTTAGCACGCGGCATTTCCATATCACAGAATATTAAGCCACGTTAATTTTGTCACTTAATCTATTTTTACGGAAAATATTCAATTATAATACAAACTATGTACATTCCGATTTTGGAAAATTGAAATCATCCTATATTTGAACAATTTATGATAGTTTATATATTTATTTGAAATTTTGAGTAATTTGTATTATATTTGACAAAAGGAGCATAATTTGTAATATAATTGAAGATGTTCACTATAAAATTCATCACGATAGTACTAGAAATCTCTAATTTTTTTTGGAACAAAGTACTATAAATCTCTCTTAACTTTGATTCATTCGTCAGAAAAAAGAAAGTTACGAGAAGAGTAGATGACTCTCTTTGAACAATCAATCCTTTCAAATTAAAACTTGCTAAAGTCAGGGGAAAAAATTGAGTTAAAATATTAGAAATAAGAATCTAGAAAACTTGGGATAGTTTATATAATTTTTCTATCTGATTTTCATTAATGTGAAGGTACAAAATAAATGTATCATTTTCAATGACCCGTGACGTGCATGATTTCAACTAAAGATTAAGACCATGATAATAAGATGTTACATATATACATTGATTTTATATATGATGCAACATTTAGGACTAATAGGCATATTAAAATAGCACCATGTAATTCATATTATAATATAAAAAGTCAGATTTATAAGCTAATAGAATAATTAATTAGGCATCTGTCAATATCAATCAACAACTGAGCTTGGGAATAATTTGACTAATCATGAATTTTTTTAACATTTCGAAGTTGATATATAGCAATAGGTGGGGACTGCCATAGAAAATGAACATAGAATAATTGCATATGGATCAATGTCGCATTAAATAATAATTATATGTAAATTACGTAAGCAGTCTAGAATCATTCAATTTCATGTTGATGAATACATTTCAACACATGTGTTCTATATTTTCAAATTGTTTTTTATTTAGACACCGACTTGCAAATATGCAAGAAAAATCTTCTGAATTCACCGACGGGCATCTTCTACATATCTTTAAACTTAATTAAGAGTTAATTGAAAATTCAGTCTTATAGAGGATGCAATCTGTTTTATTTTAGTCCAAAAATTAATGGATCACCAACATTAATCATGTGCTTATTTACTCATTCGATTTTATATTTTGATTATATTGTTGTAAATAATTTATAGGATTGCAAAAAAAAATGCCAATATAGTTTTTATACTAAAAGTACAAAAATATTTTGAAGAAAAACTTATCAATAAGACCAAAATAAAAATATAGGACTAAAAGTAAATATTTGGAACCAAAATGAATGGAAACTATATTCCATGGGAAAAAAATAGATTTTCCTCGTATTATTAATCAGTTATGTCACAAATTATGAAAAGGGAAAACCTTTCAAATTTATGCATATAATTTGATTTTTATTTACGTGGAATAGCCAACCAGAAGAATCCAACAACTTATCAATACTTTTTTCTTTGGATGATTTTTTTCTCATAATAAAGACAAGAACTCGTACGAACGGAGACCAAACGGCGAAGCTATTGAATTAGTCTTAAACAAACAGGCAAATAGCATTCATTCATCGACAAGAAGCAAGAAATTTAGTACCAAAAAAGTGATCGAGGAGGAGCAACAAAGCTTACCGAAGGTAGGTTTTGTGACGTGTACTGATGAAATGAAGACGTTGGGGCGATGAACCCATCATGATTCTCACAAGAAAGAGGAGAGGATATTTTGGAGTCGGAAAACGAAAAGGAATTTCGAAAGAACTCAAAGGGGTAGCTAGACTGAAAGAGAAGAAGACAGCTTATTCCCACCACCGCGAAAAACGCCGTTATTCTAAGAGCCACAATGGAGGACTTCCGGTGGTGGTTGCCGCGGGACTCGAGGTCGTCACCGTCGCCTTTAGGGGTGAAGCCATCTCCACTTCCACCTCTGGCTGGATACATAATTGGTTTTGTCTTCTATTTGGTGTTATTATTGAGGAGTATTTAAAAGGACACAAGTCAACTTCCATTAATAATTCTTTTATAATTATTTCTTTTCTTTTGGGGGAGTTGTTTTATAGTTAAATAGTTTCTCATCTGTGCGCAGTGTGTTAATTTCTTATTAAATAAATAGATTTATTAATTATTATATATTCATGCGCAAAAACATAAAAGATCATATAAAAAAATGTTAATTTAATAAGTTAATACTTTGTAGAGATTAATTTTATATAAGGTAAATATTTTTGGAGAGAGACTTGAGGTATTATTTTAAGAAGTAGATAGATAGATTCTTGTTATTGCTGATCAACGTGTTTTTATAATTTGATGAGGAAATAAAGAATAGGTTGAATTAGGGTTAATGGCTAAAGATGCTTCTGAGCCGATTACAATAATAAGGGAAATCAGGAAAATATATTCAAAAGAAGGTAATTAGAGAAATATATCTCAAATCAAATTTTGTTTGGGAATTATATGTTAAACTTGTGTTTTTGTGTTAGGGATTGCATGTGTATTTCGTAAAGATTATGTATTTGATGTGGTCGGTATGGTTGTTATCGTATATACTGGCGGAATCAGGATTTGATCACTCTAGAGACGAATTTATATGCTAACGGACATGAATAAAAAATATAATATTAAAACAACTAAACATATATAAAAAATTTATAAAAAATATTTTCTTATTTAATATAAGATACAAATTAAAAATATATATAAGCATATCCTTTTTAACAACTCTAATTGATTCGAAAACTTTCTTTTCACCTATTACGTTTTCTCTCCTCCATAAACAAATTTTTCTGCGTTCCTTTTTTTTGTAAATTTTGTTTTTGCTTTGTTATATTTATATTCATGATTTGGATTAATTATTGACTTTTTAGCCTATATAACAATGACTTTTAATAAAAAAAAAGGTTCAGAATTAATAATAATAAAAAAATAACAACCCGTCGGGCGGGGTGCCCCACCCTGCCCTATTTAGGTCCACCCTTGACTGCACATATATGTATATTTATATGTATTCGTTTGGAAATTTTTTTAATTATATTCTTAAATTATTTATTTTTTTAAAACATAATAAATTATCCAAAATTAATTATAAATGTACAAATTATTAAAAATTGTTTAAATATACAACGATTTTCAATTTTTGGAATTGAAAAATGGAGCCAATATACCATAATAAAAAAGATTCGAGATTAATTTCCTTCAATCATGCAATAAATTCAAAATAAAATATGTTGACTCAATTTTTGGGCGCAGAAAAAATGAATTGATCTTATTTTTGAACAATTTCTGATAATTTATACATTTATATGAAATTTCAGATGATTTATATAATTTTTGAATTAAAGATAATTTAGAATATAAAAGAATAGTTTTCCTATTCGTTTCAATGCATATTTTACCCCCAGTTATTTATTTAGAGATTTAATTATGTCTAATAAACCACATTTGTTGTTAAAATTTTTCGTATTTCATATTCATCATATGAATCATAATTTTCATACAATCATATTAGGATACAAGCATTTTAATGTCGTTGTTACGCATTCTTGTACAGTCAAATTATCCTTTTATAATATGAATAATAAATTTCAACAATCATATTGCGAAGTAGAAATTTTTTGTAAAGTTGTATTAGGCATCTTTAATTTGCACAACCAACACTACCAAATTATGAATTACGCACTCATATTTATGCACTCATATACAATCAAACTACGCATATTTGCACAACAATATTATGCATTTACAGGCTGAAATCATAGTATTTTCTACCAATTATTATATAGAAAGAATCTCAAAGACCACGACCAGAAGTTCATTTTCTTTTCGTGGAACACCCCTATATATACAACGTAGGCAATCAGGTTAAGATACTACGTGGTCCCAAAATTTATGATTTTTCCTTTTTAACAAAATTTATAGTTGATCAAGGGTTTTCAGTAACTGGAATTTTGAGTCTTGGAGAAATTTAATTGGTTAATTGGTTTTTGAGTCTTGGAGAAATTCATCCAGAAATCGAACCATTATTTATAAAAATTCAACGAAACTAACTGAAGAGTCATCAGTTTACTCGGTTTGGTTTCCATAACCCAAATAAGCTATCTATTTTTCTTGCTCTGTAAAAAATATATAATATACTACAATATAATCATGTGATAGCGCATTCATAATTCCCTCGATCAACTCTGAATTTTCGAAATCTAAATATAACATGGACAAATTTTCAATGTTCAAGTAATTAACCGTAACATAATCTTAAACTTCAACCACATAACAACAACAAAATTCATAAATAAAAAAGGCTAAAGCGACCACATCTATTCCCCTTTAGTTTTATGTTCAAAATATTATACAATACTAAAAATAAAGATTATATGTATTTATTAAATAATAAATTATTAAAAATAATAATTAGTTACATATTGCGCATCGCGCAGGTTACAAACTAGTTTGATTATAAAAATAAAAGAATAGGTTTAATTAAGCTACACGTATATGCCCTACATGGTGAGACATAGGGTTAATTGCTAAAAGATCTTTTGAATCGGTTGCCATTTTAATATGAAATTTTAATTAAGTGTTGCTAAATTACATGTAATTAGATAAATACGTTCTAAATTTTAATTTCCTTGAAGAATCATATTCTCGGAGACGGTGCTAAAGTTGTGCTGAATCACTTCGTGGTGTGTTTATATGGAGTTGACGTGTAATTTTTTTTTCTATAGTAGGGTTATGGGAATGTATTGTAAGCTAATTTCATAATTTCCCTTTTCTAAAGGGAAATTATGCAATTATATTCCAAAATTTATTGTTGAGGGTCAAAATCTCGATACCATCGAATCGGGACCTCAGTCACCCACAACTTCCAAATTGCCGGTCAAACTAAGACATGGCAGAAAAGTCTCGAACGCCATTCCTCGACCTCAGAAAGAGATCGAGACCCACAAGCAGGTCGTGGACACTCACCACACCAACGCTACTGGGGCAGAGAAAATCCGGACTGACCTGCCTGTAAGGTCAGA